>PVIH01001488.1:0-18258 GCA_004025045.1 Sigmodon hispidus | reverse complement strand
GAATTTAGAGATGACATACAAATCATGGCAGCCAGCTTCTCAGGTGAATGATATTGGCAGCTGATCTTGTCCCAGCTCAGAAGGGAATTTGTTTGCCTGCATGCCAGAAGAGGTCATCAGATCTCATCATAGATGGTTGTGAGCTATCATGTGGTTGCTGAGAATTGAACTCAGGACTTCTGGAAGAGCAGTTAGTTATCTTAATTACTGGGCCATCTCTCCAGCTCCTAGAAGGGAGTTTATAATGGTTAATTTTGTCAGCTTAACCAGATCTGGAATGGTTTAGAAAAGACACTTTTGGGCATACCTGTGAAAATATTCAAGTCAAGTTCACACAGATGGGAAGAGACATCTCAACTGTAGGCAGACCATACATACTGTGAGCTAGGATCCAGAAGAGCAAGAGGAGAAAGTGAACAGAGAACCCGCACCCCAGCATTTACCTCCTGGACTCCACCATTAACACTATTTTGACTATGAGAAAATAAACCTTTCTTTTCTTCACTGGGATTTTGTTACATCATCAACAACAATGAAGTTACTAAAGAGACATTCTGGGTTAAATCCAATTGTTATTGCCTTGAAATCATTAACGTTTTTGAACAAGGAGCCCTGTAAATTATGTATTCAGCCCTGGCCTGAGTCTCAGCTAAATTCCTTGGAGACAGTTGCTGCTGACTGTGGCTGTTGAGGAAGTTCATAATGGTGTCATCATCTAGACATGGTTCAGCAAACCCATAGGGCTAAGAGTGTTATCTCTACTAAGTGAATTTTGGAAATGGAGATGAGTATGGATTCAGGTCGGATTCTCAGGAATCTGGCTCCAAGGCACCTGTCACCAAAAAAGTGGTTAGGCTAAACCACACCTCATTCCAAGCTGATATAGCCCTCAGTTATCGTAGCCCATCTATCCAAAGTAGGCTATGCCTGAGAGGGAATGTGGTCCTTAGCAAGGTGACCTTTTCAGTGTGGGGGAAGTGATTTCCAGACATGAGGATTTTTGACCCTAGAGGACATTTGGAAATGACTGTAGTTGTCACAACCAAAAAAAAAGGACATCCAACAGATAGAGCCTAAGGGTATTATAAACACTACAATGTACAGAACAGCCTCCCAAGATACAGAAATAACAGCCCCAAATGCCAGTATTACATGATGAGAAATCACAACCTAAGGCAAATCTCAGGAAAACCAAAATTTGACTATCTGCAGACAGGTTCCCAGAAGTCAGGAAAATGTACTGCTAGGGGTTGAACCTAGAATTTCCCAAAAGGCCATGTGCTAAAGCTTTGGTCCCTAAGGTTGTGGGGGTACCTTTAACACATAGGCCATAGTGGAAGTAACTTAGGTCTTTTGGGGGATGTTAGGACCACAGCTCTGCTTCTTTCTCTTTCTTGGCTTCTTAAAAGTGAATGAGGGGTTAAATTCTGTACTCCTGCCATAATATTCTCCTTCTCACAGGCCCAAAGAAGAGAGAACCAACAAATCATGGATTGAAGCCTTCAAAATTGAGATTTTTTACGTTTTAAAAATAAGTTAATTGTATGAGGTATTTGGTCACAGTGACATAAAAGCTAACATATGTATCTTGCAGACTCTAAGTGACTTGAAGAGGTAACTCAGCCCAGCAGGACAGCTGATGTGACTAGGCCTCACTTTCTCCTTGAGAATGAAAGAGCAACTTTTGCTTGGCCTGGTGGGCTTCCTTATCTAAAACATATGAGAGGAGGCTAGTAGAGAAAAAAAAATGACAACTAAGGCTGATATCAAAGCACAGAAGGCAGAAATTTCTGTAAACTAGATCTCCATGTCTTGGTGTTTTCAGTTATCAACACCATCTCTCAGTGTCAGACCTGGTGTGGGCGCTAGTGTGTCTGCCACCCCCAAACTGACTTTACTCTTCTTGAACAAATCCCAGGAGCATCTGAATTTCATCAAAAGCTGGGGGAGGGAGCGGTTTGCTATGTATCATGGGGTTCCAGCAGTGACTGAGGGAGAAGCCCTGCTATAACCCTGAGGCTGGCATCACACTTACGACTCTAGGATGTCAGTTTCATGCTACAATGCATAGCTTAGCTGGGCTCATCTAACTTTCACAACTTGGAGCATCTGATAGAACTCAGATATGAGGGGCATCTGAAAGATCACATTGTGAACAATGGCAGAAGCAGAGCGCAACAGACATGACTGTGGCTTTGGGAACCTCAAAGCCTGCCCCCAGTGACACATCTCCTCCAATACAGCCACATCTCCTAATTCTTCCCAAACAGTTCCACAAACTGAGCATAAAATGTTCAAACATCTGAATCTGTGGGGACCAATCTCATTCCAACCACCATAGCTGAGTCATGAATCCAATGGCAAATGCCCTTAGACCAAGGGGAGGATGTGAAACCTATATGTGAAAAGCTGTCACATAAGGAGAGAGCCAGAGACTGGAGTGAACTGCTGTAAGCCAAGGAGACACAGACAATGGAAGAATATTTGCTTAGAGCTTTTGGATGGAGTGAGAACAAGCAGCCAACATCTGAATTTAGACTTCTGGCCTCTATAACTGTGAGAGAATAGCTTATGTTTTAAGGTACTTAGTCGGTTGTATCAATTTGCTTCAGTAGCCCCAGGAAATAGTATATATATGTGATCTCTAAGTTGTGATGGCACAAATGCATTTCAATTTTATGAAGGTGCATTCAGTAGAAACAGAGCTTCCAATTTAAAATTTGTCTCTTCTGACCAAAGGCAGGAGGTATCTGGGTTGACCCCACTGTGGTAAGAAGAAAGTACTCCACCCACAGTGTGGTGTTGTAAACTATGGTGATGAGCAGATTAGGGGAACTGAATGTCCTTTGACTTGTAATATTTTCAACCTGTGATAGGCTAATCATCTAGGAGCATCTGTACCTGGAATATAGGCCAGGCATGGCACCTGGTATCTCCAATACCCCTCAAATATTATCTGTCCTTCTTCATGGTAGGAGATGTAAAAAGATGTAAAAAAATGTTTCTAATTCTGGGAGGTGCCAAGAGACACCAGATGCCTGTATCTCTGAAGTCTTTTTGGTGATATGGTAGAGGCTAAATCATCACAGGGCTTTTCTCCCACACTTTGTCATGTATGTGTCTGACCAGAGTCTCCAATAGATTATGCTCTAATTAGCAGAGAATCTTCAACATAGTGGGCAATGTGGTATCCCATTGGCATCCACATAGTCTAGCTTTTCCCAGATTCTATATTATGGGGCAAGGCAGATGAGTGGTTATAGTGGTTATATGGGAGAGTTGTCCATATATACTGATGTCTGTGCAAGCTGTGGTTGTCTTCCTTATATGCAGGTCAATGGATTCACTGTCACCTGCTTTTAGAAATGCTACAACTGATGAAGCTACTAGGACTGGGACAATGACTTTGAACTTTGCCCTTTGAAGATCTTTGTGCCCCTGGGCAGCAATACTGGTAGGTGAAATGGAAACTTGGACGGGTTACTGATCCTATGCTCTTCATGCTTTAAAGTATGACCCTCATTTCCACTATTTATAGAATGTCGTATATCCATTTACTGACTCTTCTGTGAAAGAGGGGCAGTTTCTGAGGCTTCTACATGGCTTTCCCCATGACAGATCTGACTCCAATGACTAGTGGTACATTTTAGAGATAGGAAAAATAAACTGATGGCCAAATGCGTCCGTACTACTACCATCAGAAATGGAGACAATATGACTTCCAGGGGCTCTGTGAACATGTGTGCATGTTCCTGTGAGTTTATGAAGCCAAAAGACAAAGTCTAGTGACATTCCTCAGACATCATTTGTATTTTTATTCCAGACAGGGTTTCTCACTAAGCTGGAAATCGCCACATAGTTTAGGCTGGCCAGTCACTAAACCCCAGTGGACACCAGCAAGCCTGGCTTTAAAGTCAGACGCTCCTCCACAGAGGCCAGCACTTCAATGACTGAACTAACTTCCCAGTCTTCTTTAGGTGTTTTGTTTTTGCTTTGTTTTTGACCTACTTTAGGCTAATCCAATGACCTATATCTAGTAGCTGGAGAAGGGGATGGCTGCCTGGGTCAGGCTTGTTCATTGTCATTACTTGGAGACAGAGCAGGGATTTGGTGTAGATAATTGCTGAATTGTGGGGTAATCTTTGTAGCTGTGCCCAGATTTTGTACAATGGTTCATTTTAGAGATAGGAAAATAAAGAAGAAATGAATAAGTCAGGAGAGATAGCATCGGTGCCTGGGGGCCTGACTAAGACAACGCCGGGGTGAGCAGGAACTCTCTGCTAAATCCCAGACTGGGAAAGCAGCGAGGGATTTGGGGGCTGTGTTTGCATGTCTTTCAATTTTGTTTTAAGGCACAAGATGATAAAAGGGCCTTTCAGTGTTTTGGCTCACTTTTCCTGGCCTTAATTCCCTTTTATTGGTTTCTCCTTCAACTTTATACCTTTAGTTTAGTTTTGTTTGATGAAAAGTGGTTTTGGAATTATAGATCAGAAATGGAGAGATTCTTTATGTGTTTTTTTCCTGGACCCAATAAAATTGTGAGACAGCTGCTGCCAAGCACTGTGGTTTGGGGTCTGTCCTGCCATCTTTAATACTTTCTCATGTGGGGTCCGAAATCATGAGTCTAGGAGCTGATGTTACTCTATTGGTTTCCTTGACACCTATTTTATAAATTCCATCAAATAAAATTACAATTTTTTATCCTTCATTGACATAGTTGATTAAATAACTGTGACCCTTCACTACCTCTTTAGATCACAGTTATTCAATCAACTATAGAGTCACCTCATCCTCTGTTTCTCAGAGCTCATGTTCATTATTATAAATAATAAAGTTCCCCTTCCCTTCTCCTTCATGTACTCAGAAGTTTATATTTTTAACTCCTTATTCAGTGCCAGGTATTTCCTAGCAGAGTGTGTGTGTGTGTGTGTGTGTGTGTGTGTGTGTGTGTGTGTGTGTGCTCGCAGTGGGGGAGGAAACAGAACAGGACACAGCAGAAAGATATCATTATCTTTATCCTTCAAGAACCTATGAGTTAGTGGAGTAGACAAGTTGGCCACATTAAATAAAATGAACAAAGAAAGAAAAGCTGAAATGAAAGAATAAGAAAAACTATAACAATGACAATGAGTATTTCTTGAGCAATTACCAGCTAGTTGCCAGACATTGTCTTTATGAAATATTTCTTTTCTTTTTTTAAGTTAGAAACTATGATTGGCTCCACTTCACAGGTTAGATGATAAAAGCTGTGAACTTTTAAATGACTTGGCCCAAATTGTACAGCCCCTGCAAACTTCTTGTTCTAGAGTCTGAGCTTATAAACACAGCCATGTTGTTGTTGTTGCTGCTGGTGGTAGGTGGCATCTGCAATAAAATATCAAAGAGGTATTGAGAAGAAGGATTCATAATGACCAAAACCAGGCCTTGAAAAATATTCAGAAATCAAAGGTACCAAGTCAGGCATTTCAGCAGATAGGAGGGAGATGGGCTGTATATGTTATGAAGGGGAACATATGTTTCATAGGGCCTAGGCACAGGGACTGGTAAGGCATATGGCAGATCCCAAGAAATGGTCTTTGGCTTTTTAAAGTCCAGGGGCCCACAGGTCTGAGTCAGTATTGTCTCGGATGAGACTGGTGCCTACAGCATGACTGTGTGAAATCTCCAAGCTTATTCCAAGTTCTCCGTGTTGAAATTCCTTTTCTTTTACAGTAACTTTAATTTTAGTCATGTTTCTGAGCAATGGCCTCATGACTCAGAAGTCAGAGAAAGAGACGTCAGGAGATTGATCACCCAGAAGACTAGACAAATTCAATGGGAAGAGAAAGAAAAATCAAAGGTTCTGTCTGAGTGTCTAGAAGTGTTGGCCTGATGGCAAAATTAGGTTAAAGAGACAATTTGGGGAAAGATGATCTCATTCTTAGATAATTTAAGTCTATATGACACCAAAAAAGCCAAGGGAGCCATCCAGACAACAGCTGGTGCTACAGTGGGATGTTACTGATGATACAGATGTGTATTTTCTTCCTATTCCAAGAAGTTCTATACCATCACTCCTACATCATCTCTTTAAAAAAAAAATCTTTCTGTTCTGTACAGCTACCAAATTTTTCTAGAAACTTTCAGATACTTGTAGTCCTCCCTTTATATCTTTGTCTCTATCATAAGCCTGATAAATCTGCCTCTCTGGGGAAGTAGTCCTGATTCCTGGCCAGGCCATCTCTGCAGCCACAGACTCCCTTGGTGCTCTGGGAGTATGGCTCATTATCATTGGTCTTTTGACCTCCTGCTGTCTTCATAGAGGGGCTCTGACTTCAGTTAGGCTGTGATTATGCACTAGCCCAGCAGGGTTGACTGCCAAAATCAGAACAGAAACATACAGTGACAGTTTCCTTTCACAGATAATATCATGTGTGTGGCTGCTGACTGGAAATGTGGATCCTATCAGGACCAGTGAACTCACTCTGAAAACACAGCCACAGTGTGTGACTGTACAGGCTTGGGCTAGCCAGAGGTCAGGACCCAGGCCCTGTGGCAATAGGAGCTGTGAATGCACTGACTGAAATATGGACCCTGTCAGCAACACTTCATCCCCTCAGGCTCCATCCCCATGAGGCCTGGAAGACTCCATGAAAGTATTTCAGTGCTGAGAATACACTTCCTGTGTTCCAGAGTACCCTCCAGACCTCCTCAGCCCTGGAAAGGCTTGGATTGCAGTTCTGAAAGTGGCTTAGGAAAATAGTGTTTAACTAAAATTGTGAAAGCCAATTGTGTTGGCTAGGTTCCTGCACTGGTCCAGCAGACCAAACCTAACCAAAATGGAGTCTTTCTTGTCAAATGCCACATAAGTATATTGAAACTTAACTGCTTTAACTAAATGGAAAACGTACCCCCAAGTAACCAGGTTTCATATACCAACAGGTTGAGTGTGTTTCTAGTCTGTTTTCATTATCTCCCATCATAAAAGCTACTATTCTGCCATTACACATGAAAGTTTGCATTCTATTTTTTCTTATAATAGAAGCTTCCATGATTCATAAGCACCAAATTAAACGACAACTGGTTTTACAAAATAGCTTTTTTTTCTTTTGAAAATTTGCACACACACCAAAAAAAAAAATGTGTTCTGTCTTAATAGGCACAGAAGAGAGAACTTTGGCCCATCTTTGGGACCACTTTTCTATCACTTTTATAAATCCTGTTTAAAAAAAATCTGAAATCAGAGCTAATTATTTCATCTGGGCTATAATTCATTAGTGCAGTGGCCATGTCTGTCTTGTTCCTTTACAGGGCTGCGCCTTCTCCTTGTCAGATTATTTATAAATGGCAAATACATTTTATTATAAACTCCTACAAAGCATGACTTCAGAAAATGCTCCAAGAACAGATTTTTTTTTCTCTCTTCAAGAGGCAGCTCAGGATTAACTGAGAAGAAATAACTGACCTCCCTGGTCACTTTTTTTCTCACCTATCACAATAGTAGATGGTGATCCCCCAATTTTCTCTCAAAATCCTTAAATTACATTATTTCTGTAAAAACTGGACTTTTATTGAGCCTTAATAAAAGAATGTTTTACACTTTCTAATGCTCAGAGCTGCCTATGGTAGTGGTGGCCTTTGAACTCTAACAGACTGCACATTCATTGGAACTTTCTAGAAATTTGCTTGACAATGTGAATTAAAAAAAATAAAGTGCATACAATTTTACTTTGTAATAATCTATTCTAAATGCTTTTCTCCTGCTCACCAATTGTCCCCACCCTTATTGAGGCAGACATGCTCTACAAGGTATAGATGTCTTCTGTTTTGTGCACCCTGCCTATCGCTTTTCCCAGTCTATATACAGTGTCTACTACTGATCTGTTAAAATCTACCAGTGAATACCTACTAGAATCAATTTGTTATCTTCTAGATCTAACCAGTTACAACCCATTAGACTCAACCAATGACTTTCCAGAATCAACCAGTGATGACCTATTAGACTCAATCAGTGATGATCTTCTAGACTCAACCAGTGACCAACCAGAATCAAATTGCAACACCATAGAGCTGATTGGTGATCAGAAGATTTCTGATCAAGTGTTGTCAACAGATGATCTAAATCAGTGGATCCCAACCTTCCTAAGGCTGTGATCCTTTAAGATAGTTTCTTATGCTGTGGTGACCCTCTACCATAAATTATTTTATTGCTATTAGTAATCATAATGTAAATATCTGATAAGCAGGATATCTGATATGTGACCCCCACAGCTGGACTTAAATACAGATGACACCAATGGTGTAGAGGTTAACATGGATGGAGATTCAATTCCTGACCTTGACCACATGTCAAGCACAGATGTGAATCAAGAAATAATACAGTTTCCTGTGTCCTTTATTGACATTGAGACAGTCATATTCAGCTTTCTGGAAGAAACCAATGAGGACAGAGGTGGTTATACTACAGACAGAGAACTTCAGGAGCAAAGATTTTTAACCAGACTGGCACCTCAATGGAAAGAAGTGAGCAGACCTCAGTGTAACTTAAAAACAAAACAAAGTTTCTTCTATCATTGAGCTCTCTGCCACTTTCTGAGACTCCAGTTTCTGAACAAGCCTACCACTACACTTCTGGATATTGTATGGTTGTAGAAAGTGATGAAAGTCTGCAATGCTGCCAGCAGAGGACCAAGAGTGAGGAATGAGGAAGTGGTCCTGGGTAAGAACTGTTGTATATTGTGCATTAATGGGACGAGCATTTCTGAGCTATGTTCTGACCTGGTATGGGCTTAATAAATGTTTATTGGAACCTATCCTAGAGAAATAAAATGAAGAACAAACAAAATATATGTACATTTATTATATATTCTGTCTCTACAGAGAATTCAAAATGGGGTAGTGGTTAAATCAAAACACAAATGAAATATAAAATCTATGCTGTAAAAAGAATATTTGTAAGAAACATACTTATGTTATATGTTAAATACAACATATAAAAGTAAATTTATAGTAGTCCTTATGTTTAGAAAAAAGTTATATAAGCTAAAATAAGATAAATGCTAAAATCAAAGTCATTTGAGCCTATAAAATTCTTCACAGGGACTGAAGGGATGACATCAAGGCTAAGAGCAGTGGCTGCCCTTCCCAAAGGATCCTGGCTTACTTCCCAATGCCAACATGGTGGCTCACAACTATCTGTAATCCCAGCTCCAGGGGGTCCTTCCCCCTCTTTTGGCTTCATGAGCATGGTATACATGTGGCACACAAATGTATATGCAGACAAAATACACATACATAAAATAAATAAATTAACAACTATGAAATTATCCATGGTTAAATTTTTTAATTTTTTTTCTAATATGCTTATAGGACAAATGTGACTCAATAAGACTTTACCTCAGGAATATTTGTGCTTTTCCCTAGTCTACCCTCCAAGTACAACTAAAACTTTTGGGCATTTTACATAAGACAAATAGGAAAACTTGAAGGGCATGGAGAAGGAGGCAGACTACTGGAATCAAGGGGTAACAAAGCAGTAAGTTTCCTGGGCTCGCAGGTCTTACATACCCAAGTCTTGGGGCAGAAGACAGCAACACCCCAGATACAGGAACAGGCAGCAGGGAAAGCCGATTCAAAAAACAAAAAACCTGTGCTCTCTCTTGGCCAAAGGACCAGGGACAGAGCAGACTGGCCATCCAGAGCTCACTCAGTAAGTGACTTCTTCCAGCCAAACCCCACAGAACAGAACTTGGCTCTACCCACACAAGAGCCAAACCCCACAGGAGCATTGGCTCCACCCACACAACAGTCAAACCCCACAGGAGCACTGTCTCCACCCACACAACAGCCAAATCCCACAGGAGCACTGTCTCCACCTACACAACAGCCAAACCCCACAGGAGCCTTGGCTCCACCCACACAGCTGAAAACAAGATGGCAGGACTTGCTGTGCTCAAGTAAAGTTAGAAGCAAACTGGAGTGCAGTCAGGAAAGAATGAGTGAGTGGGGAGCTGTTTGTCTGTCCATGCAGGAGGGTAATGCTTCCCATACTCCACTTTCGAAGGGCCAGTGGACATCCTTCAGGGACCTGGACTTTTGGCTCTCTTTGTCCCAAGTGAAGCAGACTAGCAGAAGCCAGCTACAGAAGCAAGCTTAGAGGCAGGTTCCCATAGTTTAGTGCTCAGAGTGTCCAATCTTGAATTTAAAAAAAAAAAAAAATCACTCATCATGCTAAAAACTAGAAAACACACAATTGAATGGGGAGAAAAACCAAAAACCAAAAACAAACAAACACACAAAAAGAAAACAACCAATAGATGCTCACAGTGAAATTATGAAGATACCAGAATTGTCTGTTAAAAAATTTAAAGTCAGTAACAAATGCTTCAATATTCTAAGCATCTTTGATTTTTTTTTTAAGTCTTGGGAAATAAAAGCAATAGAAAATGATTTTTGTTGTTTGGTTTGGTATGAAGCTGAATCAAACAGAAATGTTATAATTAAAAAAAACCACTAATAACCTAACATTGAAAACTCAGTGGGCAGTCTCAGTAGCAGAGTGGAGGAGAGAGAAAATCACTGTCTTGGTTGTTCCCTTGACTGGACTGGGAACTACCTTGCCCTGGTGAAAGACACCTGTGTGTTTCAGAGAGGAAGACACTTGGAACCTCACTGAGAGGGACAGACTGTCCTTGGTGTAGATGGCTCCTTCAGCTGGGTGGTCCTGATAAGAAGAGGCCCAAGGAAAAGGCAACAGGTCTGCTTCTGTCTTCTCTTCTCCGGGTGTGTCTATTGCTCTGATCCTCTGCTACAGCAGATGCCAGCTTCCTTTTGAGTCAATACAGAGACTCATAGCTGGTCCTCCTGCCCAGAGTAAGAGACTGAGACATGTTCAGCTCTAACTTGGACATCTGTATCACATCCAGTCTCTGCAAAGGGTGTGGAAAAAGTGGTCAAAAGATTACAAAAGCCAGAGGTAGTAGACTTCTGCAGAAAAACAAAAACAAAACCCCCAAACTGTATTTGCTAAACACAAGCAGCTCTGATTGCATGCATAAGGCCCACATAAGATACAGCCAGTAAAAATCACAGCATGACTAGGGGAGGAGCTAAGGATTCCCCACCCATAGCCTCAGAGCTACTGCAGCTGATGGCTCCTGGGAGAGGGTTGTAACCCATGCTATAGCAGATAGCAGTATATTCATGTACTTATAGGGGGGCACTGAGGTGACTCAGGGGATCTTTTTAAAGAGCTGTATAAAGTTGGAAGGAAAAAGTGGGGAGGGGGATAAAGGAGAAGAGGGGAGGGAATGGGAACTGGAGATGATGGAAACATGCACATACAGAATTCTCAAGCAATGAAAACTTTAAGAACTACTTGGAAAACAAAATTTTGTTATAAAATGAAAAGAACAAAAATAAACACAAAGCAAGGACTGGGAATGTAGCTCTGCTGTAGACTGCTTGTCTAGTGCATATGAGGGCTTGGGTTGAATTTTCTACACTAAAAACAGAAAATGAAAAGTAAACTCCAAACAACAAGAAATCTCCAACAATTATCTGACTCCTGGAGGGACCACTGTTAGCTCAGATAGAAACTTTCATGTAGGCCACATATGGATATTTATACACAGACTTACTTGTATTACAGGTATTTTAGGGCAGACCATTAAGAGTATAACCTCCTTATAACCTCTTTAGACATCCTTATTGCTATGTTACCCCTTCTCGTTCCTTCTGTGTTATTTCCTTCCTTGTCTCTATTTAGAGTCCCCATTTTTCCAACCAGATTGTTATATTTTGCTATTCTCTTTTTTATATCTCCCCCAATCTCAGACCCCCCCCAATGGTGAATTTTTACTTTACTATTTTCTGATATGTACTCAGATCAGTAATTTGAATCTAGGAGCATCACATATGAGAGAACATGGACATTTGTCTTCCTGGGTTTGTGTTATCTTACTGAATATGATCCTTTCTAGTTCGCTCCACTTACCTGCACATTTCACTTTTCTTTACAACTGGATAATATTCCATAGTGCATATGTACCACATTTTCATTATTCATCTGTCAGATGAAGGACATTTAGGTTGTTTCCATTCCCTAGCTCTTAAGAACAGGGCAGCAATGAACATGGCTGAGCAAATGAACACCTATGGAATGATATCATGTCCTTTCAGCATATGCCAAAGACTGGTATAGCTGAGACATTTGGAAAACTTATTTTTAGCTTTTTGAGAATTCTCCACACTGATTTCCAGACTGGCTATACCAGTTTTCAATCCTACTAACAATGAATAAAGATAAAGGCTCTTATTTTCTAGAGAACCAGACTTTTAAAAAAGACATTTCTATTTTTTTTTGACAATGCTCTGTTCAGGTTCAGGTTCCAAGTCTATGTTTTAAATGTTTTGTTTTTTTACTTCTTTATATATTCTGGATATTAATCCTCTGTCGAACATTCTGTGTGCTTTCTTTGTACCAAATTAATTTTCTTTAGCTGTGCAGAAGTTTTTTAGTTTTATGAAGTCATGTTCGTTGGTTGCTGGCCTTAATTCTAGGGCAATGGATTCCTGTTCAGGAAGCCCCTCTTAGGGTGCTATTTGTGATGTTGGTTTTCTAGCAGCTTCAATGTGTTCGGTTTCACATTTAGGTCCTTGATCCATTTGGAGTTGATTGTAGTGCAAGGTGATAGATGCAGGTCTAATTTCATTTTCCTGCATGTAGACATTCAGTTTTCCTAGAACTATTTGTTGAAAAGCTTTTTTCCAGCATATGATTTTTTGGCATCTTTGTCAAATATTAAATGGCTGAAATTGTATGCACTTGTGTTTGGGTCTATGATTTTGTTCCGCTGGTCTACATGTCTCTTTTTGTGCAGTACTAAGTTGTTTATATTACTGTGGATCTGTGACATAGCATAGGAATGGGCAATCCCTCCAGCATTATAATTTTTGCTCAGGATTGTTTTAGCTTTTCACGGTCTTTTGTGGTTCCATATAATTTTTCTCTATTTCTTGAAGAATTGCATTAAATCTGTAAATAGCTTTCGTAAAATAGCCATCTCTATAAATAGAGAAAATGAAAACAACTTTTCACAACTCATCCAAAACAAAATACGTTATTTGAATAGGCAGTTACCAGCAAAATTGAACTTAATTTTTAAAGGTCCAAAAGTGAAATCTCAAGGCTCATTTGTTTTATTAGGAAATCCTAGTACATGTGCACAGAATTGAACTTAATTCCATGCAGTCTCTTTCAGAAAGTATAAATGAAAGAAACTTTTCCCAACTAGGTATTATATTTAATTGATCTAGTATGTGGCCCTTGTATGTTTTAGGCCTAAATTCTACACTCAGCTACATTTCCATAATTTTATAAAGGTAGTATTACTGATTAAAAATTTAGGAAAAGATAACACAAAAAAAACATAAAATAAAAGACAAATAAAGATACAAAATCTATTAATAAAATGTTAACAAATAAAGATTGGTAACACACTAAAAATATACATCATGACCAAGAAAGGTTTATTTCAGTTGTAAAACCTACTAAGCATTGAAAAATGAATCAATATGACATTCCATATTAACATACTTTAAAAATACATATTTAGATAAGTTAATTATATAAAATGCTTGAAAATTCCAAACCTACTCATAAAAACATCTCAGAAAAATATGAAAATAGAACTTCTTCAACTTAAAAAAATTATTTCATTATTTTATTGTATGGATGTTTTTCCTGCATGTATATCTATGCACCACATATGTGCCTATTGTTCTTAGAGACCAGAAAAGGATGTTGGATTCCCCTGGAACTGGAAGGTACAACCAGCTGTGAGCCACCATGCATGTGCTCTGGACAAACAGCCAGTATTTTTAACTTCTGAGCCATCTGTCCAGCCCAGAGAACTTCTTCAAGTTGATAAAGAAAATCTACATAAAGCCTCTAGTTAATAGTACGCTTAATAGTAAAAGACTTCATGCTTTCATCCTCATAGCAAAAATAAGGCAACTCTCTGTCAACATAGTACTAGAAGTTTTATCCAGTGAAATAAAGCAAGAAAGTAAACAAAGGCAATACAGATCGCAGTGGAAGGAAACCATTGCTATTTGTAGATGATATGATGATCTATGTGAAAAATTCCAAGGTATCTATAAAAATTCCTACATAAATAATATTAACAGTAAGATAGCAAATCCAGGAATGTTATAGGACTTATAAAAATCAACTGAATTTCTGTTTACTAGCCAAGAGCATATAAAAAACAACTGTAAAATACAACACAATTATAATCACTAAAAATAAAAAACACTTCAATGAAAATGTAACAAGCTGTTGGAACTTGCATATGGAAAACTACAAGCAGATAATGAATCTAAATAAATGTGAAGACTGACCCTATGTTAACAGAGTGTAAGGACCAGCATAATTAAAATGTCACTTCTCTTTTGATTGATATGAAGGTTATGGTAGACTAAGTAAAGTTAATTTTAAAATCTAGCTCATGATTCTGGGAACCTGTAAATATTCTCTCCTATAGTAAAATAAGCTTGTCATGTGCGAATAAACTGTTTTTAGATGAAGAGATCCTGCATTAGCTTTTCCTGAAGAGATGTGAACAAATGCCTGTTTACCACAGAACACCACATGACAGATCAGAAAAGCACAGTTTCATGAAAGCACAACTCTGTGAGACCATTAAATTCATCCAGTTTACAAAGCACAAGCAACCAGTGCAGGAACAGGAGTGACTCACCCCCCACCTCCATTCCCCAAATACCTCCATCATTGCAAAGTCCTATCCCATCATGGATTACCTCATGGTAGCAGCATCATGGGGTTCCCCTTTCAATTAACCTCCTACTTCCTATATATTTCAGCAATGCCCAAGATTCCTTGCATCTTAAAGAAGTGAGAGCTGGAACTAAGGTGAGTCTCATGGCTCTCCTTACTGAGTGTTCATAGGGCATTCCGATTACTATAGACCAGCTACTACTGTACTTTTCTCTTTTAGCTGCCATGACTACTAGGGCAAAATTCCAGATGGAAAACAAACATACAAAAAAATAAAATAAAAATCCAAAACAACAACAATAAAACAGCTGCCATACAACAGAAGATCATTCATGATTTGCGTGTCTCTGTGTGTGTCTTTATCATTTGATGGAATCCATGGAAGGAAGTTGCAGCTTGTACTTGATTGTCTAACAAGTTCTTTGGTTTGGTTTCCATGATATGATTTAATACATCCACATATCCTTTCAGACTCATTTCATCCCTAAAAGCTCCTCGAGCAGCATTCTCAGGATTAAGCCATATATCGATCTGTGCTACATGTGTGGTGCTGGACAATGGTCCTGCTTACATTTCTACTCAGGGATTCAGTCATCCTCCACCTTCAAAATGTGGTCAGTTTTGTAAAATGTAAAATCTAGGGCAAGGCACACACTGTAAAACAAAACTCACTGTTTATAGAATATGGAATTGCTTACAGTACATAGCCTGATTGCAACAGTTATAGGTATCTTATTCTTAATTGCCAAAAGTTAAAGACATCCAGTTAGTAAATGAATGAGTAATCAAACTGGTGTTTTGTTCTAGTTCACTTTCTTCACTGTGATAGAACACTGAGAAGCAGCCTAGTGCAGGGAAACTGAAACAGAAACCATGGAGAAATACTGATGGCCAACTTGTTTCTTCTGGGTTTTTCAGCTACCTTTCTCATATAACCCAGGACCACCTGCCCAGAGATACAGCACTACCTATAGTGGGCTAAACCCTCTTACATCAATTATCAATCAAGAAAATGCCCCACAGATATTCCTAAAGGCCAATCCAATGGAGGCAATTCAACTGTGATTCCTTCTTCCAAGATGTCTCTTGTTTGTGTCAACTTGATAAAAGCTCACCATCACATGGGTCCATACATGGAACATACTAGTTGGTGATTTAGAGAGGTAGGGGTAGTGCTGGAGAGATGCATTAGCAGCCAAAAACATTGGCTGTTCTTCCAGAGGACCCAAATTCAGTTCCTAGAGTCCATGTTGTATGGCTCCTGACTGCCTTTGACTCCACATCTAAAGGGATCAGACTCCTTTTGGATTCCACAGATACCTTCACATACATGGGAGGCGTCCACATCGATATACGTAGATACACATGAAAGTAAGGGAAGTGAAGCTTATGAGAAAGAGGAACAAAAAATGCTCATATCTGAGTATAAGAAGCCAGTCTTAAAAGACTACCTACTATGATTCCCTTTACATGACATTTTAAAAAAGATAAAGCCATAAAAGTGATGAAGAAATCAAGGGTTTATGGTATAGAGAAATCTGAATAGATTAAGTAGAATTTTTTAGAGTTATGACATTTTTATGGCAGACAATTATACTATGTCATTTTCAATTTTTTCCAGACCAGACAAAGATTTTCTTTGGTCAATAAAATAATTCTAGATGCTATACTACCAGAAAGAGTGAACCCTAATGCTGTGGGAAAATGCTTTTGTACCCTGTAAAGATTTTTCACTCATATTGGTTTAATAAAACAATGATTGGCCAGTAGCTAGGCAGAAAGTATAGGTAGGTAACCAGACTGAGAGAATTCTGGGAAGAGGAAAGGCAGAGAAGCAGTCACCAGCCAGCCAGAGGAAGCAAGATGAGAATGCTGGACTGAGAAAAGATACCAAGCCGTGTGGCTAAACATAGATAAGAATTATGTGTTAATTTAAGTATAAGAGCAAGATAGCAATAAGCTTGAGCTACTGGATGAACATTTATTTGGGAAGCAGCTGCTAGGTATTTGGGAATTGTTGGAGAGTCAGAAACCTCCAACTATACCTTAATGTATAAAATATTTTAAAAAATAGGTTTGAAAAGCCTTTGACAGAATGTAGGCTACAACCAAACAATCTGAAAAAAATGTATGACACTTCACTGAGAAGTCTAAAGGGAAAGGTGCTCATCTAAGCAAGTCACGACAAATGGAAAACATGTGCCCTGTGTGGATAGTTGTTTCTGTGAAGATATGTTAGCTGGTCTAAAACTGCATGCATTCTGAAAATTGAACAACTAAAATAGATGATAGATGTTAAAGTAGACATGTTGTTGGAGGTTATAGACAGTAATGGGAAAAGGTCAGAATGATGTCTCTAACAACAGACTGGACCTACGGATACTGATACACACCCATGGTTTGCTTGGTAAATGTACAGATGAGAGACTGAGAAATGTCTTTGGGTGTCTGCATAGACAGAGGCTTTCTTGTTCTCTTAATCAAGGATGCCCAGAAGCTTTGATGTAAGAAAGAACTCTAGCACCCAGATTTATTCTTTAATTAATATGCCCTTGTCATATAGACTAGGAGTCAGGTAGCTTTTTGTTGTTGTTGTTTTGGTGGTGTTGGGGAAGTTAGATAAAGGATAAGGGGCCAGTGGAAAGTGAAGCCTTTCCAGACTGGCAGAGCTGGTTCTCAGTGACTTCTATCAAGGAGCTTTAGCTGATCTTTGAAGGGACCTCTGCAAACAAGCTGAACTGGCTTCTTCTGTCTAACCCCATGCAGACACTGAGGCAGAAGCTGGACTCAGAGCCTGAGTTAGCTGAGCTTAGCTCAGAAACCTTCCTTCTGCTCCCAAGTCCTTGACTGGGCCATGAGAGCACAGTCTACTGAATAAAATGCCCTCTCTGTCAAGTTAAGCTCCGAAGCTATGGATTTTAAAAGGCACTGGCTCACTATGATAAGATGTCTGACCATGGCCACAGGCCCTTGACCTCCTTGACTTTGTGGTTTTTCTTCCTCCTTGAAACTATTGGTGGGTTTTTCTCCCATCATGTAGGCTTTTCTTGGTTTTATGTTTTCCTACCCTGTCTCCCACTCACCCAAGTTCAGGTCAGAAAAAAAAGTAGCCTCTTCTGGGGATTGAGTGGAGCCCTGTAAGAATAACAGGACTTGAGTGTGACCATGTCAAGATCTGCAATGCCCCAGACTCAGGGGAATGACAAGGCCTTTACCTGATTTGAGTACAGATATTGGCACTATGTGCAGAAAACATCGATCACATTGTCTTAGTCATTGTTCTATTGCTGTGAAGAGCCTCCAGTAACCACTGGAACTCTCATAACAGAGAGTATTTAACTAGGGCTGGATTATACTTTCAGGGAGTCAGTCCATTATCTTCATGGTGGGAGCATGACACTAAAATAGTAGCTGAGAGCTACATCCTGATCTGTAAGCAGAGAGGCAGGCAGGAAGAGTGGGAGAGGAGAAAGAGAGAG
>PVIH01001487.1:180762-233189 GCA_004025045.1 Sigmodon hispidus | reverse complement strand
CACGGGGGGAGTCCACACGACAGTGTCCACCACGGGGGGAGTCCACACGACAGTGTCCACCATGGGGGGAGTCCACACGACAGTGCCCACCATGGGGGGGAGTCCACACGACAGTGCCCACCATGGGGGGAGTCCACACGACAGTGTCCACCATGGGGGGAGTCCACACGACAGTGCCCACCATGGGGGGAGTCCACACGACAGTGCCCACCATGGGGGGAGTCCACACGACAGTGTCCACCATGGGAGGAGTCCACACGACAGTGCCCACCACGGGGGGAGTCCACACGACAGTGTCCACCACGGGGGGAGTCCACACCACAGTGTCCACTGTAGGCAGTGTTCAGACTCCAGAACCAAATTGGTGACTACATTTTGGATCTAAGCTGCTTCACAAAATGCCACATTCTCCTTCAATATGTAAACAGGTGAGGCCACTGCTCTCGACCTTCCGGTTGTCATTCTCCATATTTCTCAGCCTTAGGCAGAAGCCCTAGAATCTCCCCCCCCTTTTCATTTAATAACACAAAACTATACTTCCTCAAATTCTCAAATGAAACCTTTCAAAACACTTCGTCACTGGATCTGTTTTTTCCAACACAGAAGTTTGTATGTCATTTGCTATTACATTGAAAACAAGCAAGGAGAGGATGAGGATGAAATCTTGTTTTGATAAAATACTTTACAAATACAATTACCTTTGTACCCCCAAATCTTCATGGAGACATGAAGTAGTGGTTTGAGAAGTAGAATAATGCCTCTAAAACATGTCCCGAAGTTAGTCACTTGAACCTGGGACTTTGTGAACACAGACAAATGGTGACTGTGGGGGAGGGAAGAAGCATGGGTTGTCTGAGGAGCTGATGTCATTGCTGGGGTCCTTTTAAGTCAACAAGGGGGCAGAATGTAGCATGATAAAGACAGAGATGCCACTGAGAGATGCCACTGGCTTTCTGGGTGGATGGGAGCCTAGGCCAGGAAGCCAGAAAAGAGTCTTTAGAGCCACAGGAAGAGGAAGAATCATCTTTGTGTATAGATTCCAGGGGATTCTGGTCTAGGAATACTCGGTTCTGATTTCTGACCTCCGAGGTATAAGATGATAACTTTGGTCTGTTTGCGTATGTATGAATCTTTTGTCAGTAGCAGTTTGTTATCGCAGTGACTAAGGCAATCTAAGGAAGTGGCATTCTTGGGACATGGACATTGAGGGATGAACATCCAGAGGAGAGGGTAAGGGACATTAGTTCTTGCAAACTGTGAATGTAAAAAGCATACTACTTCTATTAGAAATGCATTCTTACTAATGTTATACAAATGATCTGGTTAAAAACTCAGTTTCAAAAATACCACTGATTTTGCTTAAATTATAGAATTCCTGAGGGAAGATTTTATATTTAATGTTTACAGATATTTTTTTTAAAATACGTTTATAGGGAGGTTGCTTTAGTTAATAAATCTATCTGCATGGATATATATATGTGCATTATTTGTTTATATTTTGACCTACATTGAGATTTGTTTTCCTCTCATGTAAACTGGAGATCAGTAAATAGAACAGAGAGGGAGAATTCAGGGCTTGTCAGAACTTCGAGGTGAGTGGTTTCTCAGGCTCCCTCTCTCCCCCCCCCCCCAGCAGTCTCTACACGTCTTTCATTTTCAAGTGTGCTTTATGGCTGACGATGACTGCAGGTGCAGCAGCCCTGACATTTGAGTTCTGGATAAAAAGAAGAAAGAGTGGACAGAAGGGATGAATCAGCCCTGTTACAGAGCATTTAAATTTGCCCTGGCAAGAATCTAACCACATTGCCAACCCCCTCACAAGGAAGCCAGGAAATATAAATTTTCAGCTGGGCATATTGCCACCCCCCCCAAAAAAACATCAAGGTTCCTTAGTGGGGAAGAAGGAGAGAAATTGACTTGGGGTGGTGACTAGCAGCCTGTGTACAAGCTTCAGTGACAACCAAGTCATAAAGCCAGGCTTTGTAACTCAGTCTTTAATAACAAACTTTCCTCCATAATGAAGATTTAAAACAAGTTCCATTATGGTTAGTTCTTAGAGCATCAACTCAGGAAATGTAGTGTTGAGGAAAATATCTTCATTTAAGACCAGCTTCCCAAGGGCTGGGAACTGATTTATCTAAATTATCTAACATAATAATTTACATGTTAGAGTATTTTTTTCTCATTATAAGTTACATAGATCCCCTCTGGAGCTGGTGACTAGAGAAAGTTTGTTACCTACAGATTCAAGTATGACTCCTGTTCACAAGGTGACAGGTAACAAAATTTACTGAACTCAGTGCTGAACTGTACTCAAGCTGATACAAGGATGTGAATACTGCCTTATAGAGTGGAGAATTGTGAGGTCCATCCAAGGTTCAGAGCTTGGTCAATGACATATATTTGATCACAAAATGTAGTGGTTCCTGGCCTTGGTCCTATGAAGAATTCTCTACTCTAGCAAGACCCCACAGACCCTCTCAGCTGGGGATTCACCTAGTCCATGAAGTCCTAGAGAGTACAGCATTTCATTTGGAGTCTGAGAAATAAGGGAAAAAAGCACAGGCTATCTTTCTTGATGTAGTACCTACACCCAGCTCCTTGGGCATATAATTTTGAAACTGTTTATGGATTTCATGCTGTTGAGAAACAAATGGGAGCTGTGTGCAACATGTCACACTGTGGACACGTCAGGGAAAGATAACTCTAAACTCACAGTCTCATGAATCTACCAAGACAGGTTTAAGAACACAGAGAAGCTGGAGGAAATAGGGCCAAAGAAATCTAATGATTTTGGCAAAAAGATCCCAAAAGAAAGAAAAAAATGAGGAGCTGCAACACAATGGTTGGTTATCTATAGAGCTGGGGCCATGTGCAAGGGAAAACAGGCCATTTCCGGGCTCCATTGGGGCTTCTGGTTCTACTTCCTGTACCCTGTAGACAGTCCTGTCTACTGTCTAGTCTGAAGGACTCCAAAGTGGGCTGTTTGTGCATCTTGACAGTTATCCACATCATTGCTGGAGTATGAAAATAAACATTGAAAATTTTTAATTTATGTTATAAATAAGGAAACTATGCAATATGAGTGTTGGGAGCTGCCACACCTTAAAGATGGCGCTGGCTCCTGTTCCCCGCCTTCCTGATGGCGAATGCTTCTAGTAATAATTAACTCCATCCATGGGATGTGCTGAATTGACTAGCTTGCTTCCGTGTGCGTGGCCCTATGGTGAAGGCCCACGCGGCATTAGCTGAGTGAAGGACTTGAGCTTAAAACTGGCTGCACAGGTTGAGAGAGTAGGAGGAACTATTGCAAGGGGCTACTGCTGCAAGAAGTATCTGTAACAATAAAGGACCTGGTCAATTACCACAGAAGAATCCTGGTGCTGTGTCTTTTCCTGCTGGACGGGATTGGGCGCGGCGCATATGAGTATTCAGCAATAAATTGATAGCCAGGCCTTCTCACTGTAGAAGACATTTCTCTGGTGGAGAGCAGAGTTTCTTAGCACAGAGGGGCTGAGTATGGCATCTCTACTTCACACTGCTTCTCCAATGTGGCTATTTCATGAGCTAGGCTTAGAGATTTATAGATTATAATATTTAATTTATGTAAATTGACCCATATATAGAATTGGCCTTAAAAGATTTCAGAAAATAAAAAAGCTCTGTTTATGAAAAAATAGTGGGACTGGAGAGCTGGTCCAAAGGTTAAGAATATGCATGGCTCTTGCAAAGGACCAGGGTAGAGTTCTCAGCCCAGTGGCAGCTTGCAGCCATCTGTAACTCCAGTCTGGTGCCCTCTTCTGGCCTCTGAGGACACTGCATGCACATGCACATTCACAAACAAGTAAAGTCTCATACACAACTAGATAAATAAATAAAAGTATTTTAGAACACATTTTTAAAGTAAACAAAATTGCATGAGATAGACGCATAGCTGATTTGTGTGCCTAGCCCAGGTTGTTTAGTGATGTCACAAAACACTGGCTTCAGACCTAAGCGGCTCTGACAGAGGTTCCACTACCAAACTGAAAGTATCCTGTTAGCTTACAGAAGTATGGAAGTATATCTGTCATCAAATAAATACATTTTATTCAGCAGTGCCTACCAAGTTTCTATTGTGTCTGTGAAATACATATTTTTCAGTTATGACAGCCACTAAAACCAATGACAAAACACACTGAACAGAAAAACAGACCTTTAAATTACAGTTATCACAGATACAAAGTCACAATTGTCAAAAACAACAGTGTCTGGCCAACTCTATCACACTGGTCACAATAGCACTTTTAGAAAAAAAATGAGCATCATGAATAAAAATTAATAAACTTTCATTAGTTTGCTCTAATTTAGTTCATCTTTCAACATGTCTATTTTGTGTTTGATACATAAAATGCATTAATACAGCAATGCATGCATACAGCAACATGGACATGTATATACTTGAAAATTGCTACTCAATGTTTTATTTATGACTGCTTGTAATTCAAAAGGTATTTAGAAACCACTACTAAGAATCATTATAAGTATCAATAATTTGTTCATTTGAAAAAAATCTAATCCTTCCCAATTTGATGATTCTCCTGGATAACTAGATAATCAGTTTTCCGTTGCTGTGACAGAATGACCAAGATAAGCAACTGAGGCAAAGGAAGTCTTCCTTTGACCTATGACTTTTGAGCTCCCACTCTGTGTTACTTTCCTGTGCCGTTTTGGAGCTTGTGGTGAGGCCGAGTGTAATGGAGAGGATCGTGCGCTGAGCAGAGCCTCATGGCAAACGGGGAGAAAAACAGGGAGGACAGTGCTGAAAGACCTCCTTGAGGAGCTTGTCTTCTGGTGAGCTAACCTTCCATCAGGCCTCACTCTACAGGTGCTCTGGTGTCCCTCAGCATCATTGCCTGTAGTCCAAGTGTTCACCATATGAGCCTTTTGTGGATGGCTCCACTTGACAGCTATGATTCTATGTTCTCACAGCAGGTTCTGTCACTGATGCTCACCACCCTCAACACTTTATTGCATGATGATGATGATGATGTCTGTGAAGGCATGATCCCTGATGCTGACTCTGAGAGCATCAGACAGGTTGTTGTCATTGTATGCTTGATGATTACCTCTCATAGCCCTGAGCATGCCCAACAAAGGCTCACATAGAAGGTAAGAGAAAATGAGAATGTATCTAGGAGCTCCATTGCCTTATAAACACACTAGAAGCAGCATCATAGTGATAAACTGTGCATTATGATAATTCTCCTCTCAGATCCACCAGGCATTGCTTCTGCGAGAGGCTGCTCACTCCTTCACACACTCAGAACAATAAACCACCATCGTCTTGACTCATTGTTGCATATTTCCCTGCTATATTTTTCTCAGCTCCTTTCTTACACGCATAGCCATGTCACGCCTAAGTACAGATATAATGAACAACTGGATATATGATGTATTGTATAGATTATCTACAGATTTGTGAATTTTAATAACCTGTAGTAACAATTTTGATATTTAAGCAATCCTAATGTGCTGGAGAGATGGATCAGTGCTTTAGAACGCTGTACTCTCATCCAGGGGACCCAGGTTCAACATACACATGATGGTCAACAAGCAATTGTAACCCCAGTTCTAGGAGATCTAATGTTCTCTTCTGGACTCTGAAGGTGCCAGGCACACACATGGGACACATACATACATGCAGGCAAAAACACTCATACAGAAAAAATAACTACATTAATAAAAATTTAAAATGATGCTAATAACCCAGTTGGTGCATCCAATACATTTTTAAATTTCATTTTTTATTTTTCCTTTAATGTTTGGCATTTAAGATGTTTTAATTTAAATTTTTAAAGTTTTTGAAATGTTATACATGAATACTATATTTACTTTCATTCTCACACCTCCCCCATTTACATTTAAGCAGGACTTGATGGCACAGATCTGTAGCTCAAGAGACCGAGGCAAGAAGACAGCAATTCTAAGATCTTCCTGGGTTACAAAGTCAGTTCAAAGCCATGTGGGAAATTTGCAGAGACCATGTGTCAAAATTTAAAACAGTGCAAAGAGGGTCAGGGTGATAGCTCAGTGGCAGAGTATTTATTCATCAGTATGAGTGAAGCTCTGGGTTTAGTTCTGAGAAAATAAAAAATAAGTGTGGATTTAGCAAACTCTATCTTTTAAACTTGATCTAATTCAGACTGTATTTGATATTATTTATATAAACAGCCTCAGTTTGTCAGCAAATTTCACTTTACATTCACAGGTAAGTTGGAAGTATTCTGAGTTCTGAGGTACAGAATACGGACCAGACGCTACCTTATGACTTAGGGGAGACAAGCCATATAAACATACAATTACCTAAGTACAGTCCTGTGATTGCAGAGGGGTGTGGGAGGAGGGAGATGTTTGGGGCCGATTTCTCCCTCTAAGCTAGCCTGGCATTTTCTCTCTATACCTTGGCCTGGAATTATAAAACACAGGGCAGTTATTTACCTTCTACGTCACATGGGCATAAGCGAATGGTCATCAATATAAACAGTGTAAAAACAAGACCGAGACACCTCTTCATGAAAGCTTGTTAGTCTGCAAAAATGTGATAGAAACAGAAAACAATACTGGATTGAGTTTAGCTCATACCGAGAAAACAGAAGCAGAGTTAGTTCTAAATCTGTGGAGAGACTGGAGGAAGAAACAGCGGTGGGTAGGGGGTAATGACAGCAATACCATCTGTACTCTCTAGTTCTGTCTTTCTCCTGGTCACTCTCACCCACCTGTCACACCCCAGCCTCATGCTCAGCAAACATTCTAAGCACTACTCTTTCATTAATGCATTTGATTCTTATCATAATCTCTCTAGAAAACACTAGCAATCCATTTGACAGATGTGGAAACTGAGGCTCTAAGAAATCACACAGCTTTCCTGAGCACCCAGAGCTCAGGCATATCTATGACTTTGTGACCTCGCTTTCAGTCCCATTCCACAGACTGGAGGGACGACTCCATCCATGCATTGGAACCACCAAGGGCCGTGGGTGGGTGGAGTGGGCAGAGAAAGGAAAAGCCTTGAAAGTTATCCTGAACAGGGGCTAGAAAGGAAGAGAGAAGCCCTGTTAATTCTAGGGAAATTGTGAGAAACTAGGAAAGGAGGAAAAGTGCAGGAAGTGGAAGGAGAGAAAGAAGTCACCTTCGCCCTGCTAAGCCTTGGTGACTGTATCATAAGGTCCAGGATGTTTCCATCGTAGTTCACTGGATGCCCAGGGTTTCTGCGGCACCACCATCTGCGCTGGTACCCTCTGCACAGCCATTATGAGGCTGGAGAGAGACAGGGTGCTGTGATGACGTCAGATTTTTTTTGAATCCTGTGACACTTGGACACCTAGTGGCTCTGCTCACATAGAACTTCCAATACCATCCTTTCTCCATGACCTTGAATCTTAACTTTGGTTCTGCTCTTTTGGGGACAGCATGATATGTTATGCCTTGGACAGCTACTGGGAAATGCCCTGCTAAGGAACTTAGTATCGGGAAGGTAAAAAGATTTCCCTCCAGGAGCTGAACAACACAATCGATACATATTGCTTGGAGCCAGGATGTGCGGACTCATCATGCTGAACATAGTAATCTGATTGAGGATAATAACACAGCGAAAGAAATAATCTTCCATTTAAGGTAATGTTGAGAGAGAGCTGAGGGGGAGAAAGCCAATTTTGCATTCCATACCTATTTTGAGGGCTTGCTAAGCATTGCCCTAGGACATGAGCAAACCCCATCCCTGACGTCATGGGTTCCAGGGCAAGGTGAAGAGGCTATCTAAAGACAACAGAGGAAAAGTCACCTTAGTGAGGACATCCATAAGTCAGGCCTGCTCCTCCTCCTGCCACACCTTCCTTCTCAAGCTTGCAAGTGAGATGACGTGCATCCCCGTGACTTGCAAAGTATTCTAGAGAGCACTTAGGAGCCACCCCATAGTCACCTTATAACCTGCCAACTCCTGGACTCCATGGACCAGAGGTGGAGTCCAAGCTTTTTTCCTTTCTTTCTTTCTTCAATTTAGGGCTCTTGACTCTCCAGTCTACATAAAGATGGCTTTGTCTTCTCTTTGTACAAGCCACAAAGTGCATCTGTATGGGCACATCAGCTGACCTGCTAACTCCAGTTTGAACATTGAAAGCTGTTGCTGATGACAAGCTCACACCAAGTCTCCAGCTCTCAGCACTGAGGAACTTGCACTAATTCCTGGACTAGATCTGTTCTGAGTTTACCTGGGCACAGAGTGAGGGCAGACAGATTGTTCTTTAAAAGATGCTGTGGGCCATTCTTGCCAGGTAACATTAAGCCCTCTATAGCTACTCATATGCTTCTTAACCACTGCGCCACCTCTCCAGCCAAAAACTTTATTTATTTATTATTTATTTATTTATTTGCCTTGGTGTTTGCCTGGAACTGGAACTACAGACAGTTGTTAGCTGCCATGTGGGTGCTGGGAATCGAACCCGGGTTCTCTGGAAGAGCAGACGGTGCTCTTAACCGCTGAGCCATCTCTCCAGCCCCCTCATATGCTTCTTTAATTCCTTCTCAGCATGAAATTTCATTTTGTTTTGAGTTCTCATGGGCTAGTCGGGCCAGCTCCGGGGATTTGAACTGTACCACAGTCACTGGTTTGTCAAATCAATTAGCAGACATTCTAGCAGTCCATATCTCCACTGTGAGATGGCGTGGACTCATGGGAGAGATCAACTCTCAGCAGTTCAGTGACAGTGCATATACAAGCCTCATCCATGATGGCCACATTTCTTTCCTCTAATTCCCCAAGTCAGTGGTGGAATCGTTTTCCATTTAAAACTTCCAAAGCAGCAGCCTGTAAGGCCTCTGCCACAATCAGAGAAAATGCGAGGCCCCAGTGCCACCTGTGGACAATAACCTTCTGGTCACTCACCGGTGTTGAAGACACTCATGCACCAGTGTTGAATCACTCCTAAAGGAGTAACAATAACTTCTCTCCACAATGACTAAGAGATGAGTGGGAAAGATTCTTTTTCTTGGTTCCCATGGCTTGATTCCCTGGTTGACTGTTGATACTCTACCCAGGTACCATCTGTTTTAAGGTGGTATGCATTTATGATTAACCTAATATTTAATACCCTGGAAAGCCCAGGCTATGACTTTATCTCTGCAGGTGTGAAGGTTTAATACATAAGATCAGGAAAGATCTCAGCTATGTTCTTATGAACACCTCTGAAAAATCCATTAATGCCTGAAAGAGAAGGGTCTTTTAGACCCTGATTGCTGCTCACAGAAAGCAGTATACTATCTGAGATACACATATGTACATGCAGTGAGCACACACCTTTCCACATAATGACCCACACAGAAACCTCATAAAACAACAGGACTCTAATTTAAATATAGTTTATCCTTTTCAGAATTTATGTTGAAATTTAGTCCCAGTCATTAATTTGTAAAGGGTGGAAATTCAACCCCAGTGTGTCAGGGGTGGGGCCTTAGGAAGTGGATTAAATTCCCAGCAGCTCATCATGGGGTTGCCATGACTAAGCCCTGTAGGCCTTAGAAGAATAGAAAGTAGAATGTATGTATGTCCTCTGTTTCCTCTTGTCCTCTTGTGTGATAGTCTATATCTCCCTGGAACTCTGCTGGGGAACAGGCCATTAGCACAGGAGACCTTTGCCTCTGACAAGAACAGTGATCGTCACGATCTTGTGATTTACCTAGTCTGTGTCGTCATGTGATTAGCACTAGCCAAAAGACTGGCAAATGCGCTTACCACACAGGCTAAGTTTATGTTTTTGTCCTTTGAGGAGATAGGGCAAAGAGAAAGCAAAAGGCAGTTTTGTGAGGATACCTAATGCATATGCCCATTTGTATGTATACACAAGTGTATAAATGCATGTGCATGTATGCGAAACTCAAGAAGAACTAAAGCTGTCACATTCTTATATACAGGGTCTGGTGGCATTGTACTACGGACTCAAGCCTTTTTGTTACTGTGTTTTCCTTTTGCAAGTACTTGACTGCTATGTTTCTATTTCAGATGTTTTGGATGGGATGTAGTTTAAATACTATTTTTTTTACATGAAACATAGAAATGTTTATTTTATTTATGTATCTGTGTGTGTGTGTGCGTGTGCGTGTGTGTGTGTGTGTGTGTGTGTGTGTGTGTGTGTGTGTGTGTGTGTGTGTGTGTGTGTGTGTGTGCAGTACCTGTAGAGACCAGAAGAGGGCATTGTGTCCTCTGGAGCTTGGTTACAGTCTATTGTGAGCCACCTGATGTGAATGTTGGGAATATAGTCTTAACCACTGAACCATCTCTTCAGTCCCAGAAACAGAATTTTTATTATGCAAAGCAAAGATTTCTGAGAAACTGGTCTGTTGAGTCTGTCCCACAGGAATTACTATACTACTTACAGATTGCAACTTAAATACAACTTTCTTTGACCCTGCTGGGGAAGGGGACCCAATCTTATGTCAACATTTATTTTGATTCTTTGGCTACCCTGAAGTTTGCATCCTAATTTTACCCAGGAGGGTCCCCTAAGAGGGTGATATGATGATGATGACAGTGACGGCACTTTGCTCTAAAAACATAAAACTGTGCTCAAACCTAGCACCGAAGCATATCCCATGAAAGAGGGTTGGTGATTGGCCTGCATTGTCATCCTGGGTCCACAGACCCATCATGTAGACTCATCATGAGTAGAAGATTTAGGCCTTAGGCATGAGACCCAAGCTACCATGTCCCCATTTTCCAACCATGCATCTTTGAGCACATCATCTAATACTCTTAAACTTTCACCTTTTTCTGTGGTGAGGGCATCATTCTAAATCATGGATCCTTTGAAAGGATCATATGAGATCCCATTATATGCACAGACTCATTGTAAAGAGCACTTTCCACAGTCTAGAGAGCGTCTTTATCTCCCCAATTTTTTTAGTGTTTTGAACTTTTGAAATCTGAGTCAGATACTTAGTGGTGCCATGGAAGACAATGAATTTCATTCTTGGAAATATTGAATTGATTAGATTTGATTCAAAACACTCTCCCATCATTGGTCCATGGGTAACTTGCTTTTGTTCTCTTTCATTGTTTTTAGTAATACCATTAGCATCCAGGCAGCCAAACCCACTGTCAAACGCTAGGACCTTGGCAATAGGCAGCTCATTCTCCTTTTGTTCCATTGGAACCACCTTAGCTCTTTGTCTCTCTTCATTCTTCAAAACCTAGAAAAGCATCTACATTGAGTAGACTTACAGCCCCTGCTCAGATAAACCGCAACTACACCCCGGTTGAGTTCATTGCTTATTTAGCCTGGTTCTTTTTTCACTGGCAGACGCATGGGATGGAGGAGCCAGGATGTTTTAGGGAATCGGGCTGTGCTGTCCTTTTCACAGGACAGCAGTGTGAAATCGTCTGAAGTGGTTTGGAAATCAAATCCTCTAAGTCAGAGGCCATTGGGGAACAATTAAGATCGGATGCGGCCATAGAAGAGAGGCTCCAAGATGGTACGAGTGGTTTCCTAAGAGGAAAAGCCTTGGGGAAGCAGCTTCCCTTCCGGCCTTGTCATACTCTCTACCACATTGTGACAGGACAAGAGGCCCCCTCGCTAAGCCTTGGACTTTTCAGCCTCCAGAACAACCAATCGAATTAGTCGCTGCTGTTTATAATTCACTAGAGTCAGTCAGGCAATAGAGGACAGGAAGACGGCCTTCCTCTCCATCTTGTTCTGGCTGCCTGCTCGTTCGGCGCCATCTTCAGAAAAACAACATATGGGAGCTGGAGAGAGAAGGGATCCAGCGCATGGTCACTTGTCTCTTTGGTTCTCCAAAGCTCGGTGGAAGATCTTCAAGGAACACGGTCCTGGGCGGAAGCGGGCTATGTGTGGTTAGTGTGTACTAGCAGCTTCTGGACACAGAGTCTCAGCTGGGAGATAGTCACAAGCTGGCGTGGAAGGACTTTCTGATGTGATTCCCTTGCATCAGAGGAATAGAAATACTTCCTTTCTGAAAGTTTTCACTGTAATAAAACAATTCACTGTGCCTCCTGCTCTCCACGCCTTCCTTCCCCTTCTCCATCATCCCGCTTCTGTTTTTCCTGGGTCGGTGAATGCTTATGTAATCTGTCTTCATGGACAGTTAGCTTTTCACTATCCACACTGTGGCATTGAAAAGACCTATAGAAAGGTCCTCTGCCATCAGAGAAATTATCTAGCACCAGCCCATCTCTGACCTCTCCTGTCTATATTCAAAAAGCAAGTACATATAAACTCATTAGAAATAGCAAAAGCATGTGTGCAAACATATGCATTTCAAAGTTGTTCATGAATTAGGAATTATCATGGCCACCATTCTCATCTCTCAGGATAATAATAAAATTTTTATTTGAAGACTATTAAATTGTTCTTTAGCTTTCTCTTTCCTGAGATAAATCATCTCATTTTTCTTCATCTATAACAAGAACCATTCCACCCCCGTCCCACCCCTGGTTCACACATTATAGGGTGCAATAAACCCTGTCAAAAAAATTGATCCTGCAGAAGCACAAGAAAAATGAATTCCAAAACTCCTGCCAAGTGTGACTGAGGATGGATGATGATATTCTTCTCAGTGAGATAGCAGTGATGTTCAAAAGAAAGTTCAGGGCCTGGCTCAGAAAGAGACTGGGAGTTAAACTGACTGCCATGTTTTATAAAATAAGGGGGAGAAATGAAAATAGTATGCTCTCCTATTTTCATAGGAAGAGGAGAGGGAGAGAAAATGAGCACCATGGGGCTGCAAGCTAGGGTCTGAGGTAGTAGCTGCTGACAGGAACTGTCCCCGAGCGCCCATCTCTGAAGCTCTTTACACTGTCATCTCTGTAATTACTATCCAGTTAAGTTGCTCCCTACTCCAGGTTGTGTCAAAATCTTCACCCTGTGTCCTCAAATGCTTTCTACAAGGGTCTCTTTCTGAAAGCCTATGGTAGCGGTTGGGGCGCTGGGAATGGCTGTCCCACTTCAGCATCTGTAATTTTAGGTGTTTTTATAGAGACAGGGATGATGTTGTTTATTTCTTATTATGATGAGGGAACCTGGAGCCTGGAAAGAGTGTGAAAATTACCAAAGCACAAAGGAAGGACATTCAAGCTCGCCTCTGAAGCCAAGCATGTTGGTGCACATGCATGAGCTGAGGCAGCAGGTTCATGAGTTTAGAACTAACCTGAGTTATAGTGAATGTCAAAATGGGGGAGATGAGGCTGGGTGAAGCATCTGTGTACAGTGCTGCATTGACTATGGTTGAGCATTGTCATAGAAAAAGTGAGTAAAGGGCTAAGCAAGTCACTCTTTGAGTTTGGCGATGGGTTTGAGCTCTCTACCCCTTCATACACCTAAAACCTAATAATGCCTTAAAAACAGCCTGATGCCTAACAAGCTATAATGTTTGTTGAGATCTAAATAGGAAACAGAACTCCATGGCTAAGAAAACCCTAACCAATTCAATAGTGAAGTTTGAGTCCTATTTCTTATAGACACCAAATGCTGTTGCCTTAGAATAAATTTTGTTTTTATGATTCACCTCCAAATTGTTCCAAGAACTGAGGGAACTGGCTATACCAGAGGATCACCAGTTCATGGGCATCTCAGCCCCAGTCTAGAACAAGTCCGTGGTATACCTGCCTGCTGCTATTGGCATCCCTAACATTTCAGTGCACCCTTCCAGTGCCTGAAGACTTCCCTTGGAGGACAGACACTGCTACTAGAACCACACTGATCACAAGCCCAGAGTGAGCTGAAGTGCCTGGAGATGCCCTGTAGTACTTTTTACCAATGACTGATATATGACATCACTTTCCCTGCTATGGTTAGGGAAGTTCTGAGGTGTCACCTACCTTGCATCTATGTAGATACACACATACTCACACATACACACATTTATGTGTACATATACTCACACAAATAATAAATAAATAAAATTATTTCAAAAATATCCTAGTATATTGTTTTTTTATAAATAACTGTATCTTTCTTTAATATTTCTTTGTATTGAATAGTTAAAATAAAAATGAATCTTTGAAACCTGAGTCAACTGCCTTGATCTATTTTTATTAAATTATTTATTTGTCTATTTATTTATTATGTGCATAGATTGAGGATAAAATGAATGACTGCAAAACATTTAATCCTAACTTACTTTCTGATAGTATAGAATCAGAGCAATCTAAATGTATACCTACAAGCACAAATTGAAGACAGCTCATGCCTAGTTGGGGTGATGGCGAGGCAGGTGGAGGCTTGTACTTGGTTTGTACTTTCTGTGTAATGTGCCTGTGTGGCAGACAGCGCCAGCACACGTTACAGTGTGACTCTCAGGAGCTCGAAGGTCATCAGGGGCCTGATGCACCAGTTTGGAAACTGAGGCAGTTGTGAGGAACAGGGATGAAGGAAGAACATCTGATGCCAGTGTCAGTCTAATTGAGTTATTCCTGCCTGGGCTATGGGATACCCCATAGTCTCTTTGTGCCAATCAGTTTTCAAAACCACATCTGAGATCATCCAATTTTCTGAATATTTTCCAAGTCAGTCTGAGTTCAGACAAAGATATAACAAGAAAAGAAAACTGTAAAGCAATATTTTTCATAAGTATAGATCTAAAACTCCCCAATAAAATATTAGCAAAGACAATCTGATAATGTCTAAAAGGAATTATGTATTATAATCAAATGAGATTTACCCCAGACCTGAAAGCTTGTTCACCATTTGAAAATCAATTACTATAATCCATCCTATCAACAGGCTAAAGATGATATACTTGTTATAACTGATAAAATCATATTGACACATTCCTTACTTCTATAAAAATTACATTATCATATAAATGCATGTAGGAAAAAGTATCTGACAAAATTAAACAATCACATTTAAAAACTCTTGGATACTAGGAAATGCAGAAAATTTGTCTTCTTCATAAAGAATATCTGCAATCACTCAATAGCTAGCACACTGCTTAATGGTAAGGAGCTGGATGCTTCCCTGTGAAGATGGGAAAGGGGCAAGCCGTCCTCTCTCAGCACTAGCCTTTACCATTGTCCTGGAAACCCTTCCTACTCAAATAAGAAAGGAGAATCAAGGATAGACAGTTTAGTAAAAAGGAAATAAAAGTGGAGTTCTTATAGATGACATGATTATTTGTATAGAAATTTAAATGAACTGGAGAAAAAAATTATACCTAGAACTAATGATATTATAGCAAACTGCATCCTTACAGGTCAAATGGTTTATACCTAGTGTCCATTGCTTTCTTATATTTAAGAAGTTGTCAAGTAAAATTTGAAGTTAAAACACATTTGCCTAAATGGAATCACTAAATAACAGAGGAGACAAAGCCCCAACTAGACAGCTGTCACCACCAAATAAAATCTCTGGTTCTGGGAATGGGTTACATTTAATTAAGTTGTTCCAATACCAAAAGAGCCCATGGAAATCCCCAGAGTTACTGTCAATTCTATTGTTTGCTCTCCATAAAATGATGATTAAGCTCTATTGTTGAAGACAACAGCCATATAACTCATTGAACACAGAGAGCTCAAGCTGGTGCGCACATAGAGCCTTCACCCCTACTGACTAGTGTTTGTGTTACTAGAAGTAACTTGGCATGCTTCCAGAGGAAAAAGGTAAACACTCATCCAGCTACAAAGGCTTGGATCTACAATGGTGACCTATCTGCAAGATATGCTGGCACAATAGTGCCACAAAAGTTAAGGGAGTCACCAACCATGACCTGATTATATTTAAGGCCCACTCCATGTGTTGGGACCCATGTCTGATAATGCTTGGATGGCCAAGGCCCTGAGACTAGATAAGCCATGGGCCTAAGGGAAAACTAAATATTACTGTTCTGCTAAAGGAACAAAGTATAAGATGACTTCTAATGGCATTCTGATAAACCCACAGGTCAAAGTCTTGCTCTCAGCCACTTCATCACTCTCTGGTAGTATATGTGAACAAACACAGATAGCCACAACTGGACAGTGTGCAGAAGGTGAGAGATTTTGGAACACTCAGTCCTATATGAGCCGTCACCACCAAACCTCTTCCCTCAAGGTTCAAGGAACTGAACAGAAGATGAAGTAGAGACTTCTTCTTCACAGCAGACACAGCAGAACACATACACGTCTGAGCGCAGAGACTGTGACAGTATATACAGGGCATGCACAGGTCTAAGTCAGATGAGATCACCTAGAAGTGGACACAGGCACTCACTGCTAAGCCAGAAAGCATGTGCAGCTGATAACCACTCAGAAATGAAGGATCCATATTTTCTGATGGAGTCTCACACTGGGCATGCCCGGTGCCCAGCAGGAAATGTCCAACACTAAACAAACGCAATGGGAATTTTTGAGATTTTTGTTTGTTTGTTGTTTTTGTTTTTATTTATGTGTTTTTTACTTTGTTCATTTTTGTTTCATAATGCTCTGGGTATTATTTTGCTTCTTTAAGCTTACAGGTCTTTTGCTTATAAGTGTTGACTTCTGGTTTTGTGTTTTTATGGGATTTCTGTGTATGTGTGAATTTGTGTGTCTCTAAATTTGTCTGTGTTTCTTGTGCTTTTCCATTGGTTCTTTGTTTCTGTTTTTTATCCTATTCTGGTTGGTTAGTTTGTAATTTATGCTGTTTATTTATTTATTTATTTATTCTTACTTTTATTTTTTAGGAGAGACAAAGGGTGTGGATTTGGAAAGGTCTAGGAGGATTTGGGATAAGGAAACCATTATCAGATTATTTTATGAAAGAAATATATTTTCAATTAAAAAGTATTTGCCAGGAAGATAGTGGCACATTCCTTTAATTTCAGCAGTCAGGAGGCAGGGGCAGGTGGATCTGTGAGTCTGAGGTCAGCCTGGTCTATGTTCCTGTTCCAGGACAGCCAGAGCTACACAGAGAAACCCTGTCTTGAAAAAACAAAACAAAAAAGCCGTTTATTCTATCATGTTCAAAATAAATAAGTCTAACAAAAAATACTACATCATTATGGGAAAAACCAGAAAAGTTATGAGAGACATCAGAGTAGACGAGACAAAATCTATTCTGCCTCCACAGATAAGAAAACTCACATTGCAAAAATAGCAGAGTGGGTAAACAGAGTCACTGTGATCTGTCCAAGTCACTGTAGTTTAGTGGATATCAACAAATCAGTTCCAAAGCTTATACAAAGAAGACAAAGACGAAGAGTGGACAACACAAAATTGAGAAAGTGTACTATGCCTTTCATTTAATATAAAGCTGTAATAATCAAGTCAGTATAAGGAGAGACAGATAAATTAGCTTGGAAAGCTAGTCAACTGACTTTTGGCAAAGGTGAAGACAATGCAATGAGCAAAGAAGATGGTACCAGAGCAGTTACTGTCACATGCAAAGAAAATCCTGTAGAAAGAGTCTTCCATCCTTTACAGAAATTAATTTGAAACTAATAACACACCTAAACACAGAGTACAAAATTGACACCACATACAACCTTCTGACCTGTAACGGTACAATTTATTATAATATCATTCATTCTAGACATGCTTTTTTTTCTGGTTCATTTGATTTTCCTTCATAAAAAACTGCTTTTAAAAGTATCAGATATTTTGAAACTACAGATTAGTGACTGTCCTTTAACATGTCATGCAGACAATGACTTTCTGTGTGGGACACTCAGAGCACAGAAAATAAGATCAGCAATTAAAAAATGGGCTCCCCAAAGCTAGCCCTTGATGGAGTAAAGAAGCAGAGAAAAATCTGCCAGATATACTTCCAACAGAGGATTAATATCTAGAATAGATAAAGAACTTAAAAAATCAAGAAAACCAACAACACGATCATTTATCCCTTTAACCACCCTCTCTGTGCGTATGTATGGGCACATATATGTGTGTGTCTACACACAGACAGTACTGGGGCTTGAACCTAGAACAGCACATATGGCAAATACTCTACCAATATCCTACGCCCTCAGTGCCCACTTCCACATGATCTGAATTTATTTCTTTTTTAAATCATGCATTCCACTTTTGGTTTTTTTCTTTTCTTGAGTAAGGGTATCATTATGTAGCCTGACTGGCCTGGAACTTTCTACGTAGACCAAACTAACTTTGCTTCTGCCTCCTGAGTGCTGGGATTAAAGACAAGTGCCACCATGCCTGGTTTAAAGCACACATTTCTTTTATAATAAAAATTAATTATATTTTATAATTATATATATTATAATTAAAATTTTAATACAGTAATGATCAAAAGAAAAAACCCAAATAATGATCAAAGAAGAGAAGAAATTGATGTAGTAATAATAAACCATTCTCATGCATGCCCTTTGGGAGTTTTGGTTATTTTCTTTTCCTGTCAAGAAGAAATGGTGTCTCTTTGTTAGTATAAGACACATAAATGATCTGGATGGTGGTGGCACACACCTTTAATCCCAGCACTCAGGAGGCAGAGAAAGGCAGATCTCAATAACTCAAAGCCAGCCTGGTCTTCAAAGTGAGTTCCAGGACAGCCAGGAATGTTAAACAGAGAAACCCTGTCTATAAGCCTTACCCCACCCCCCAAAAAAGAAGACACATACACATGTTCTATAGCCCTGTTCTAATTCCTTTTCTAGTTTTAAATCTCTCTTGCCCTTTCCTCCCATGCTCCACCTACTCTGGCCTCCAACTCATCCTCTCCACTGAGAAGAAATCTGAGGCAGCTTCCAAAACCTTAGCCCCCAACACTCATTCAACTTGCTCCCTGCCATTCACCTGCCACCATGTTCTCCCACTCTCTCCTTAACCTCATCCCATGCCCACCTGATGGGTAGTTGCATTTTACAGAGAATGTGTCCCTGGTTAAACCATCTTGCATAATCCAAGCCTGCCTTCCCCTCTGGACTGAACATAAAATGTGGGCGGGAGAGGTAAAGCAGAGAGCACACAGGTCTGCACATGAACATACATTTGCTTTGAGGCTGATTTTTATTTTCCCTGCATTTCTTATGCTATTTTGAAATGTTCTCTCTAAATTAAAAGTGCAGAACATTGTGGTGGCTATTTGCCTTCTTGGTAGAGATTTAGCACTCCCAAGTTCCGTTCCCAAGCCCCCGAGTTTTTTGAGTAATTTATAGCTCTCTACTTGATGAACACTTGAGTGACCTTGTTGCAGCATTATAGGTAGGATATAAAGACGATTTTAAATGATCACAGAAGCAAAGTGTTAAAATAACAGCGAGAGGCCATCAGCTCACACACAGCTGTTCCCACACATCAACAGCTCTGAGTCATTAGGCTCTCACAAAGGACAATGGCAGGTAAGGTGGTCCTGCCTCGTGAGCAATTAGCAGTACTAGCATGCTCCTCACCTGCCCTGAGAGGATGTGATTCCTGCTTAAGCTTATTGAGTTAACAGAAAATCATACTGTCCCAAAATCTGAATATAAAGTAAGCCTATCGATACTTTAGATAACTGTGACTTATCCACTTTACATAGTGTCAATAGAATATACCACAAGGAAGAAAACACCCTACCCGCCAGTCCAAGACTCCTCTCCCTTCTGCCTGGATCCAGCTTGCTCTCCCTTCATGCTCCATCCTTCCCAACCATCCTAGCCCCCTCTCAATCTAGTGCATCAAAGTATGTTTTAAACAGCTCAGTTTAGAAACTGAAGCTACTGAAAATAAGCAAACACCAAATTCATTGTTTACTGAACTGCTCAAAAGCAATCACAGTTAATATGAGCTGCCATCTTTGAGCTCTGTATGTGTACAAAGATCCTGGAGTATGCCCATGCATTCATATGCATATTTTTTAACCGAAGAGAATGATTGGATACTATTGCTTGTGAGGAACATGGTCTTTTCATATTATGGCACTGTTAACTCTTTTCTGGGATTATTTTTAGAAATATACATAAGTGTCCACTATTTTTTGCATGATAGACTGATATAATTTTTTAGTTTTGAACATTTAGATTGCTGTAAAATCCAAGCTATACTGGGTTATAGTAAAACAAATGTCCTAGATGTTAAATCTCTGTGATTATTCTTAAATAAATTCCAGTAAGTAGACTTTCTGGACAAAGGAAATAAGAACCATCATGGTTTTCAACTGTGTGATGCCAAATCATCCCAAGAACGGAATCACACAGCCCAGTAACATCACTAGTCATTGCATACTCCTGTCGTAATGAACCTGATAATTCATCTGTTATCCAGACTCAAATCATGCTGTGAAAAAGAAGCCATGGGAACCTGTTTAATCTTTTAAGTGGCTTCTCTAGTGCTGTACAATGCTGGTCTGCCATCAGAAGACTCCACCCACTCATCCTTTCTAGATTCTCATCTAGGAGAATAGACAAGAAAGTATTACAAGTCCCTTTTGAAACCACATAGAATCAGGTCCTCAAACATCAAGGGCCTTTATTAAGTGATCTGATAGGTTTGCTTTATTTGTAGCCTCAATTTAAGTCATCTGTCTTTCCTTGGGTGGACTTATTCATAGTAATGGCTGGTGTGACTGAGTTGCTTGTGTATCTGTGTGTGTCTCTTATTCTGCTTTGATTGTTATTTTTTTCATTGATGGGTTTGTGTTACTTGTCTTTGGATGGGTGTATGTTATAAAATTGTTAAAATTAATGGATTAATCCATGATGCCTCAGAGACTCAATTTGTTGAGACTTAGTCTGTTCTAGTAAAATAATATTAATCACAACCCTGAATTCTCCCTCTTAACATCCAGTACTAAGTAGCAAGTCTGTTGATAAACACACGATCAACTCAATTTCATTTGTGAGGTAATCATGTCTGCCTTCAGGCCTGCTTCAGTATCTGCTCAATGAGTTCCTTAACATTTTACTTGCAACTAATACATGTGCATCTTTTTTTGTAACACATTTCCAAAGAAAGGAAGAGAGCTGAATAAAATCATGGTGGTTCCCTCCATTTCTCTCCAGGGATATATGGCAATCCATTAAGAGGTATTCAGTCTGCTAAGGAAGAGACCCACCTATCTATCAAAGTCATCCACTTAGAAAATGGCCAGTTAGTTAACATATCTAATCAAGAGTCTAGGAAAAAAGAAACGTGACAAATAGTACCAACAATTACCATAAAAATCACACTTGCAACTATTTATATGCCTCCTTTGAACACCTCAAATCCTTCCAAATCTTTGCCAGGAGAAACTTCATTCCACACCCCACGCACACCCTCCCCTCACCACTCACAGGGTGCAGCCTGTGATGCTTTCCCTAGGTTTTGGATGCTGTTGGCTGTGAGTTCCCAATGAGAAGATACCCCTGCTTTTCCTGGGGAGGGAGGGAGGAAAAGCAGGAGAAAGAAAAAGGACAGGATAATTCCAGCACCGTGAGGATGATCCGAACAAGACAACTGTGAATACATGGCCCTTTCTTGGGGGCTTGTTCAAATGTAAGAGACTGCTACACAGACAGCAGCCCCCCCCCACATACCATGAGGAATGGAATCTCTTTGCTAATCACAGTTTCTAGCCAGCTTATTTTTAAGTTATTATAAATATCCTGTTACTTTCCTTGGATTTTTTTTAATTGGTCATACCTAGTTGCTCCAAGTGGCAAGTAAGAGAAAATCTGATTTTTACCTAGAAAGAGTTATAATCCAGCTGGGGTTTTGTCATAAAGATTCCAATACTAACTGAGATGGTTGTCTTATTGTAACTTCACACAATCCATAATCACCTGAGAAGAGGGTCTGGATGAGGGGCTGTCTAGGTAATGTTGACTTATGGACATGTCTATAAGGGATTTTTTCCTTTTTAAGATTTATTTTTATTTTATTAGTATGAGCATTTTTTCTGAATGTATGTATGTGCACCAGGTGCATGCCTGGTAGAAAAAAGGTGTTGGGTCATCTAAAACTAGTTACAGATATTTTTGAGCCACCATATGGGTGGTAGAAACTGAGCTCAGGTCCTTTGTAAGAATAGCAAATGATTTTAATCAATGATCTATCTCTCCAGCTTTGGGTTTTCTTAATTATCTTAACTGATGTGGGAAGACCCACTCTAAGTGTAGATAGTGCCATCCCCAGGTCATTGCTTTCTGGTGTATAAGAGTGGAGAAGGTGAGTTGACGCGACTGTGTCCCTGATGCCTTGACCTCTCCCAGATGATGGCTTGTAACCTAGAATTGTAAGATAAAATAATTCATTCCTCCCCTAAATTTATTTTTGTATGATATCGGATAAGAGCAACAGTAAAGAAGTCACAAAGCCAGAGTCACAGCCCTGTCTCATACAAATAGTCAGTACACTCACCCGTATTTCCCAGGCCTTCCTCTCCCCCAGCCTGAAGTCCTACATCAGTTATTGCTAGAGTGATGATGGTGATATACCGCATCCATCCTTTTTGGAAGTAATGGATGCTCTGCCTCATCCTCCCAGAGCAGCAGAGTGCAGAACCAACAGGCACCATTGGGGAAAATTCACTGGTTTTCTCCATCTCTTCAGTTCTTTTTTCTGACAGTTTTAACATCTTTAGAGCTGGTTTTCTTTATGTATTGATCTCATGATTTGGAAAGCACCTGTTCTAGAGTAGAAGACTTGACAGAGTATTGAAGGAAAAAATGGTGCTTAGATCCAGGGTGGTTGGGAAACCAAACAGAGCTGAGGCACATGCATCTGATCAGACTTGAGAGACTCAAGGCTGTCCTTCAAGAGGAAGTTAGGGGACCAGAAACAGTTTGCAGCCTTGAGATCATCCTCTCTCATGGAAGACTTTCATGCCACTATCTTTCAAAATTGAAACTCACCGCATACAATTGTCCAATAGAAACCAGAGCACGCATGACATTGCATGACATTTGAAGTCATTTTTTACCACTTTAGTCAATGCCAGGCTATAGCCTAGACTCCTATGTCTCATTAAGCTGAGTCTGCTATTGTACCTGCACTCCTCAACGTGGAGCCATCACTCATGAAGTACACCAGCCCTAGAGTGCTTTGCTCTGATAATGTATGAGTCTAATATATCCGTTGCTTTAATGATATATTGGTGTAATACATTGTCAGGGCCAGGACAGCTGGGGACATGTTATGGGAAGAATGGTACCATTCAGAAAAAGAAGAATTTAAGAACAGACTCATAGATTTACAGTATAATAGCCAACATTTGCAAGTCTGAAAACTCTAATTTTGGTCTGTTTTCTGCAGTTAGATAAACAGCTTCCCGGTTCATCTCCCCAGTATGCCTATTTGGGGCGGATGTCCCTAAAACATTGAGTGCTACGTATTTTATAAACTCTTTTTACTTACTAACAATACCTCTGGTGAACCGTGGGTCACAGAAACCTCATTGTTTCCAGTTATATTGTTTTTACTATAAAGTCCTCCTTATTTACCCCCAACCTTAGAAAGTCAAATAACAGTGACCTCTGGACAGTTGGAACACCATATCATCTCTTATTACAATAATCTGAACTTCAGCCTTTGCTCAACATTAATTATTGCCAAGGAGATAACATTTTCTTGCTGTTTGACAGTTGATCTCCATCCTATCATTAACCTTAGGTCAATTTAATCCCAACCTCCATTTTCAGCACTATACAAACAATTTATTTTTGCATTTTTTTCAACCACACAAAGACAATGTCAGACTGCCTCACATTGTTTTATGCATTATGATGATTAAACATTTTTAAAGACATTCAGACATCAAAGTTTAGAATTCACCAAACAATGGGAAGTCGGAAATAAGATGTCATCAGAGTTTACATTTCTGGAGGATTACTATCTAAGGAAGGACTTAGGATGTAGAAATACAAGAATCAGAATATACTTCATTTTAGGATTATTCTTTCTGCTTAATCCGTGATTTATAAGTAGCATCTGCTATACACATTCTCTACTATATGTTCAATGTTCCATAAGCCATGAGAGCAAAAATTCAAATAATCTTATTCCCCTGTAAGATTTTTGTTTCTTCCTAGAAATCAGAAGTATGGACTTGAAGGGGAAGGGAAGCTGAAATTCCTGCTGAGAAATTTATTTGGTGTTTTCTGTTCTTCTTGACCTCGTGCTTATATGAAATGCCAGAAATAACAGCTTGACACAGCAAGGCTGTTGAAACAATAGTGCTTAATGTGCTGAACCGAAGAGAAAGGCAGTCCTGTAAACATAATCACATTCAATTGCAAGTTCAAGAAGTGCTTCATAGAACTTTGTTGGTCTCTTTTCTGCTAAATATAAAGCCCAAGAAAGCAGTCATTTAAATAATCTAGAAAATAAGAATTTCCATAAACAAAAAAATCTGTTTTTACATTGACAACATGTAAGATGTTAGATAGAACAACGATTAAATCAAATAAGCAACAAATATGATAACATAGCTGGAAAAAGCCCTGCCTATAGCTTTTGCTCTAATAAACCTATATTTAAATTTAATTATGGATGTGCATCACCAAGCAGTTAAGAGAGAATGTAATGTTGTCTTTTACAATCTTATATTGTAACAAAGTCATGGCACCAAATATAGACATTAATTACTTTCCAGGCTAAACATCAGCAATCTTCCTCAATCTCTTCCTGCACCCACCATAAAGGAAAAACTAAAATACCTCACTATTATAAGGAAAAATTAAGATGTTTACCCTTTCCAAAACTAAGACTAAAAAGAAATGACACGTTGCTTTGGAGAAATTGATTGTTAACTGTGTAATTTTCTGTGTTGTTCAGCTGCCCTGGCCCATGCTCCATGAGGAATGTGGGATTTGCTCCAGATACACAGATGCACTAAACAGCAAGTGACTTCCAGAATATTCCACTTTACTCCATCCTCAGAGTGGTTCTCAGGGAGAGCTACGGAGTTGCTTCTATCCTTTGGTTACCAGAAGACGCCAGGACACCGGGATTCTCTTGGTTTGAGTGTATATACAAGTGCCAGCTGCCTTCTCACTTCCAGGAAAGAACAAGGTCCACCAGGGATGAGATAAAAGTCCCCTTTGTTGCTGAACTTAGGAACTGACTGTGAAATCAGGTGGGCAGTGGGAAGTGTCGTTGCCATCCGGGCAGGCCAGTGTTCTGTGTCATGACCCCACATCCAAATCTGCCCTCTGTTCCGTGGGAACCAGAGATGCCGGGACACAAGGCCAAAGCTGGCAAGCCTGAACCGTCTGGAGCAAGCAGATAAGCCACAATCCCGCCTTACATCTAGTAAAGAAGAAGTTTACATATGCACACCTTCACCTGGCTGAGATCAGAGCAGTCACCTTGTCACTGTATTACCAATACCTAGAAAATAAAAATTTAATAGAAAACCTTGAAAAAAGTAAGTTTAAATTATAGTGTGAAGTGAGTATAAACAGAACTACACAAGCTCATCACAGTGCAGAGTTTGGTCAGGGACCAAATTTAAGAATTCACTTCAGTCCTCAAGCACACAAAATCTCTGTCTTCTTTAATTTTCCTACTCCAACGTTTTCCTCAGCACCTCTCCCCACAAACCACCTCTGACTTGCTTTTCTGAAGCACACAAGTAGAGGATTCTGGATAAGCAAAGAAGGTTCACGTTTGAGACCTTCAGTCATGGACTGCTTGAGTTTTTGGGTTTTGCATGTTTGTTTTGTCAACTCGATACAAGCTAGGGCCATCTGTGACCTGTTGGAGGGGTGAAGGGAGTGCTCCTGGGAATGATACCTGCACGATATCCCAGAGGAGTTCTGGCGAGAGTCCAGTGATGACGGTGTGCCAGAGCTTGAACCGGACCAAGGACTCATTGCAATGACCAGTTCTTTGGTGGAGCTGGTTGGACAAAAGGGTAGACTGTGGGACCCACCACAGCTCCCGATGCCACAGGGATCAGTGAAGAGCTGCTACAAAGAAGGAAGAGAGTGGTGGGTTTGGCTTGTTTGTTTTGTTTTGTTTTGAATTATCTTGGGAGGCATAGTGCCAGGGTGAGGGGCAGATATGGAGGGACTGGGAGGTGAGCAAATGGGGTGCATGAGGTAAAATTCCCAAAGAATAAATAGAGAATTATTTTTTAAAAAAAGATTTTTGGAAAACCCAAACAAAGCCTAAGTGTGTTGTAGACTAATAACAGCAAGTTCCCAGAAGGCCAATGATGGAGCCTACTCAAAGAAGTCTAAAACCGAGTTCAAGATAAAGTTCTGAGTCATACTCAAGTCTTTAATACATTTTCCAGGTTGTTTCCTAAAAGAAATGTGACAATTGGCCCTCCCAAAACAGCAACAAAAATCTTTGCCTTGTTTCATGTAGTCAGTTCTGTAAAAACATGCATGCCATACAAATGACATACTTCACACCCCTAGGGCTCACGGCTTTAAGTTTCTCCCATACAGGGCAGTTATCTGGAAGAGAGGCTCCTTGAGAATGGAGCCTCGTCCTTTAAACAATAGATACCCATTAGATGAAAAGGGACAGTGATTTGGGTCACTTTCACTTAAATTCCTAAATCAAGAGATTAAAAAAAAATCCCTCATTTCCCTGTTGTCACCCAGTGCTGATAATTCATAACTTCCCTTCCGTAGTGAGTGGTTCTGGCTTCACCGAAGCCCTGTGAGGTGAGCCCACAGTTATTAGGCAGTACACATTCCACAGCCAAACTCGACTGGACATTGAGAGTTAATCGTGTTAATCAGCTAAGCCAAGATGAGCTGGCTGGTGCTCTCAGAATACTTTAGAAATATGCCGATTCATATAGAACAATCATATTGAGACCAATGTTTATAGCATGAAATCTCAAAGGTGGAATTACAGAAGAGAAAAGGTGTTTACTTTGTTCCTTTGTGTAGTATTTGAGGGTGGGACAGGGTATCTGATGCTTGCTGTGTAGTTGAGGCTGGCCTGGACTCCTGACTTCCTGCCTCTGCCTCCTGGGTGCTGGGACCACAGTTGTGCCTCACCACACCTGTCACTTTTCAATGTTTTTGAGACAATTGCCATTGAACTAATTTGAGGGGGACAAAATTCTTTCTACCTCTTTCTACCCATATTTAAGAGGCACCCCCCTCCTCTTCCCCTCCTCCTCCCCCTCCTTCTGCTCCCCCTCCTCCTCCTACCCCCTCCTCCTTCTCTGATGTGGGATGTCTTTCTCTATACTGTAAATACCATTGGATAATACAGGAACTGTTTTGGCCTGTGGTGAGGCATCTTAGGCTTCTAAGATGGGAAATTTGGGTATAGATAAAGAAGAAGGAAGATGGAGTCAGGAGAGATGCCAGGCAGACACAGAGGAAAGAAGACAAAATGCTACTCTGAGAAAAAGGTACTGAGCCACTTGGCTAATCATGGGTTAGTTTAAGAGTAAGAGTTAGCAAGTAATATGCCTGAGTCATAGACCAAAAAGCAGAAAATTAATATAAGACTTTGTGTGATTATTTGGGATTAAGCAGCTGTGGTCGGTCTATTTGGGACAGCTGGTCCAGATCTTGGGCCAAGGCAGGGCCAGAAACTTCTTACTCTATTCCTCCTCCCTATGTGTTTATACTTCCCAAGCCAGGGGTCATTGTGTATTCATTATACATGTTAAATATAATGGAATTGCTTCCCTCTTGAAAAGCCTGGTGACAGGCAGGATATCATGTATGTAATAGCTTCTTGAAACCAGAGACAATATAACGAAGATGAGGCACCCTTAAAAAGGCCAGCTATAAACTCCTTCATGCTCCCAGATAGAAGAAGTCCCAATATGTGCTGCCTGGAAGAACTAGCTAGGGTTTTCACATCACAAATCGGTATAGTATTTTAAAGAACAATGTAGACAGACAAGACTTACTATGTTGATTTATGCTAAAAATCGCAACCTAACTAATTTATTTATTACAAAACATCTGTAGATCACTTCCAAGTCCCAGTTAAGTAATACCACCATTGTCCAAAATTATATAGTGATTTTAAAAAAAATATCATTCTTCAAGGATTTTGAAACAACACCAACTACATAATGAAACTAAGAAATAAGTTCACTACCTCTGATTGTCACCATAGTTTGATCCAGAAGCTTGTGGCTTTGCTTAGGAATTCATTGTCTATTTACTCAACGAGACTGCTGGCCAGTGAGCTGCATGGTCCCACCTGCTGCATATCACCACTACAGTGCCTCAGTCTCAGATGCATTTTGCTGCCCCTAGTATTTTTTTTATTGAAATAGATATTTTTCCTTAAATAACATTTTCTGAAAGTTTTCCCACCCTCTACTCCCCCAGTTCCTCCCCACATCCCCTCCTATCTGAACCCACTCCTTTTCTGTCTCTTACCAGAAAGCAGACTTATAAGTGGCAATAATAAAATAAAATTAAGAAACTAACACATTAGAATTAGACAAAATGAAGAAACACAAGGAAAAGAACTCATGGAAAATACAAGAGTGAGACCCACTCATTCACACACTCAGGAATCCCATCAAAACACTAAACCAGAAGCCAAACAACCTGTAGGGTGGGGTTGGAGGTGGTATAAGTTAAATTACATTAAAAGTAATGAGACAACTTTTTTTTAAAAGGAAAAGTCAGGCAGGACATTGTGGGTCAGGGAAGCTCTAAAGATGCTGTTGAGTACATTTTCTGTTGACATCTATTAGCAGGCATGGGGTCCCCCACAAGACTCCCTTGGAGGAAACTAAATTTTCATTTGCAGGAACTGGAGATGCTTCTGGGTTAGGGATGGGAACATGTGGTCCCATCTGGCGCAGACCCACGCAGGCCCGGTGCAGCTGCTTCGGTCTCTGTGAATTTGTGGTATTGATCATGGTGATTTCGGAGACCTTGCTTTCTTGGTGACCTCCATTCCCTCTGGCTCTCACAAGCTCTTCCCCTCTTCTTCAGCAGGTTGGCAATCTGACCCATGCTCAGGCTTCTGGGGTAGCCACTTTATTAACTGAAGCCATCTCCCAAGTGTCTCTACCTCCTGCCACACTGAAGATTCAAAGGTATGCTTTGATCTAAGAGATTCAAGACCTGGACTCACAGAAAGTGCTCTCCAGAGCACAGAAAATGGTCTCAAAGATGCAGGTGTCTGCATGCTTGCCACTCCCCTGGCCGCAGGCTTTTAGAGTCCTAAGTTCTGTTGGATGGGAGCAAACAACTGTGAACCTAGCCAGGGAATCCAGCCACTGAGGACTGGATTGTTTCCTCATCTCTGTTCATCTGTTCGTCATGCTTATTAATTTCTAAAGCCTCCTGAAACATTCAGTGAGAGGACATAGTTAAAATCCTCAGAAATAACCAAAATTCATCAAAATGAAAATCCTCCCAGCACTGACAGAAAATGACCATGTCCTTGTGCTCAATTGTGTTTGGGCTGAAGACTGATGCTTATTCACTGGACAAAAAAGCATTTTAATTATTGTAACATAAACATGTCTGCTGCCCTTCTAGACTGAGATAGACATATGTATGTATACATGTGCATACACAAGTGCATGCATACACACCTACACACATACTTTCTTTGCTCATTGTGTGCCCAGTTTTTTGTGGTCAGATATAAGTCAACCACATTAGAATTAAGGACACACTTAATAGTCTACTTAACTACTAGCCAAAAAATATAAAATGACAATAAAATATATGTTTGAACCAATCATTTAGTATCCTTACCTTGCCAAAAATAATTTATTAAAAAAGATTTTCTAAGCATTCCTCGTGTCCTTCCAAACTTCCCTATAACACATGTGAATTTGGGGCCATATGCAAATGAGGGTTTCAGTTTTTACCTTTGGAGGCTCCCAGCACTCCAAGTAAGGAATGAGTCTCAACTAGACTCCTGTCTTCCCTGCCTATTTCACTGTGTAGAATCTGAGTAAAGCCTTGCTCTTGTGAAGACTTATCACAGAGGAGCACATAACAGAAATCTCAAAGTGTGGCAGCTGGCCTTATTTTGGTATTATGAATGGAGCTTTGCTCAGGAAGATATCAAGAAAGCCTTCAGAAGGGCTGAAAATGCAAAGGACATCCATATTGGAAATTGTGAGCTGTCCAGTGTTTCCTGACTTTCTATCTTATTGCTCAACTTCTTCTCCCTTAAAAGATACATGTCTTTGATGTTTTCAAAACCATTGTGTTGAACAAGATTCAGCAAGTATTAGTTATTTTTTCTGTTGCTGTGCTAAAGTAAATAAATAAACGAATAAATAAATACATAAATTCCTGATATTGGAGGAGCAGGAGGTGCAAACCCTTGCATTCAGGAAGCAGAGGCAGGTGGACCTCAAATTCAAGGCCAGCCTGATCTATAGAGTGAGTTCTAGAACAACCAGGGCTACACAGAGAAACCCTGTCTCGAAAAACAAAACAAAACAAAACAGAACACCACCAAAAAACCCTGCCAAGAGCAACTTAAGGAATGAAGTGTTTCTTTTTCAGTTTGGAGGGCTAGAATCCATCCTGACGAGAAAGGAACGGCACCAGGAGCAGGAAGTTGGAAGTTCACATTTCATATGCACACAGGAAGAGAGAGAGGAAGAAAGCAGGAAGTGGATCAGCTGTACCACCCCAAACCTAACCCTAGTGAGGTCTTCCCTGCAGCAAGGCTCCGTAGCCTAAAGTTCCACAATTCCCCCAGACAGAACCACTATCTGAGGACCTTAGAAGGACATTTCTCATTCAGACTGCTATAAGGCTTTTCAATTCATGTCCTTTCTTTAAAAAAATTTTATAATCTCTCCGTGTCTAAATAAGTTTTTGGCCTTATTACCCATTATTCCTCAATTCTTTAGCATTTATTCCCTGTAAATGGTAACATTAACTCCTGTAACCTAAAGAAAGCCACAAAATTGGAACACTGTGTAGATACAAAACTATCATGCAATCCCCACAACTGAGCTATGTTTTGTCAAATGGTCCATTCCATTTGTTTTTGGAAGAATCAGTTCTGAATTGTAGGTCATAATCCCTGTCAGGGCCCCTGAGTTCTCAACAGTCAGTCACTGCATTTCTTCACATCTCCGACTTTTGAAAGGTACTGGGTAGTTATTTTGTTGAATAACTCAAATTGAATTTGTCTGATGTTTCCTCATTATGGATACAGGTTACACATCTTGGTAAGGGAAATGAAAGAAGCCACACCTCGTTCTTTGGCTGGCATCTTATCAGGTGGTACATGATGTCAATCTCTTGTTACTGATGATGTTTGCTTTGATCGCTTGATTAAAGAAGTGTCTGACAATTTTCCTCAGTTGAAACTTTTTCTTTTCCTTTTGTTGTTAACAAGCAAATCTGTCACCCCTCATCAATCCTTAGGCTTTTTCATTAGTTTATATCAGAATAGATGTGTAACTTCTGTATTCAGTTGCAGTTATAAGGCAATTCCAGCAGTATTTATTTATGTACTTTATCTCCCAGATCTGGCTGGGAGAGCCATTTCAAATGATTTTTTTGAGTCCCTGTGACACATTTCTGTCATTCTCTGAGAATTTCTTCAATTTGGGACATCAGTGGGACACATCAGATAATTCTGTGCTTTTTCTACCATCTCTGAGATCAGCCATTTGTCTGATCCAAGGAGCACTAGTAGCTTTCAGTGTGCCCATGTGATTGTGATGGTACCTACCCAAGTTCTCTCAGTGACCAGAATGTATTCAGGTATATGAATAAACATGCATGACTGTACTTGCAAGCACATGTTTGTTATGTGTCTATGCACATGTAGATGCATGTGTGATGTGGGATATCTTTCTGTATGCTGTAAATTATGATTGAATAATAAAGGAACTGTTTTGGCCTATAGCAGGGCATCTTAGAAGCAGCCAGAAAATCTGAGCATAGATAAAGAGGAAGGAGGGCAGAGTCAGACATAGATGCTGTGAGCTATGAGGAGGAAGATGTAAAGGAATTCAGGTAAGCCACAGGCCATGTGGCAAGACAGATTAATGGGGATGGGTTGAGTTGAGATATAAGAGCTAGCTAGCAATATGCCTGAGCCATAGGCTAAGCAACATGTAATTAACATAAATCTTTGTGTGATTATTTGGGACTAAGTGGTAGCAGGGCTGCAAGTGGGTCCGAATCTCAGGGCTAGACCTGAAAAGCTGGGCCAGAAACTTTTTACATGTGTGGAGTACATATGGAAGTCAGAGATCAAACCCAAGCAACATGTACTTTGTTTTTTGAACCAACTTCTCTCACTGGCCTGAAACTCACCAAGTAAGCTAGAATGGCTGGCCAGTGGGCCCTTAGGACCCACTTACCACTGTCTCCTGTCTCTCCTTTGCTGGAGTGCAAGGGTGTACCATCACACCACACCCAGGTCATTAAACATGAGTTCTGAGATTCCAACTCAAATCTGTATGTATGTACCGTAGCACAATTCTGGTTCAAGGAGACTCAGAGCCAAATATCGGGGAAAGGCTGAACTATCAGAGAGAGGAAACACCACAGTCAAATCTCACCCAGCTATCTTTCAGCTTCCTCAGCTTCACTCCTGGTGGCTTCTAATTGCTGCTGTTTTCCTATGCCACCTTAAATACCCTTCTCTCCCAGTTGTATTCCATTCAGGTTAGGATTAAAGGCGTGAGCTACTCTATTTCATAGTCAGCCTTAAAATCACTCACAGAAACACTGAAAGATCTCTGTCTCTGGAGTTATGGGATTAAAGGCGTAGATTATCACTCCGGGCCTTCTCCTGTGCTGGGATTAAAGGTGTGTGCCATTGAAGCCCAGCTGTTTGACCTTGGACTCAAATATCAAGAACTCCCTGATCTATGTCTGCCTAGTTTTTGACTGTGTGTTGATCTCTTAATATTCCAGGTTTTATTAAATATGTAACATATCACCACAATGTACAGCAGGTATTTTGCCAACTGATCTATCTTCCAGCCCACAAATACACACATATCTTTGTTCTAATTGTATCTGTGTACCTTGAAAACCAGGAGTTCATACTAATACCACCAATCCAAACCAATACCAGTGTTGATTCTAACTCCCCCCAAGTCCATTCTCTTCCACTGCAAATTCAACTTCCTAGCTACTCTCAGCATATTTCAATCATTTTCTCCTAAACAGTGAACCACCTTGCCCCATTTGTCCTCCAGCACTTTCTAGGAGGCTCCTCCCCTCCCCCAAACAGACAGTTGGCCGTCCTGCTATGCGTCTGAATGTCCTCCTGGCAGAATAAGGAGTCCTCTCCGACACACACCATTCCCTCTTAGGTTCAGAACACTATCTGTTCTCTTACCTCTCTGCATAAGAGCCAGATTGTTGATCAAGAGGAAGAAAAAGCAAAGAAAAGAAGGAAAAGGAAATAGGGAAGGGAAGAAAAAATGAGAAAATAATTCAGGGAATGTATGGTAAACATATTGAAAAATACTATGGATGTCACTGGACCAGGAAGATATTCCAAGAGGCTCCACAGTGTGTGTGTGTGTGTGTGTGTGTGTGCGCGCGCGCGTGCGAGAGAGAGAGAGAGAGAGAGAGAGAGAGAGAGAGAGAGAGAGAGCACTTGAGTGAGCTTCTGTATTTTCTCAGGTTTTTAAAAATAATTTATTAGTTTATTTTCATATGTTCTCATAGTTTTAAGAGATAACAGATATAAGCTCTATACATCCTTTACCTGTTTTCCCAGGAATGATACCCCAGCCAGGATGCTGCTACAGATGCAATTAACATCGAGACCATTCCTGTTGGCACATAGTTCTTCATGTTTCCCTTTCACAGCCACACAGTGCTTTTTATTCACAGCCTGTTCTTTATCCCTGGCCATCAAAATCTATTCTACACTTTTAAAAATTTTATCAATTCCAGACCATCATGTCAACAAAATTCTAAAATCTACCATATTTAAACATTTTTTATTCTTCTCTCATATATTACATTTCAACTACAGTTTCTCTCTTTGCTCACTTTCTCTAAGTTCTCTCCACCTCCCTCTCCCTCAGATTTATGTCCTCTGCCTCCCCTCAGAGCAGGCCTCTCAGAGACATCCATCAAACAAGGCATAATAAACAACATTTATTATGGACATAGTTGAGCAAGTGTCCCTGTGATAGAATGAGACATCCTTTGAGTATATGCCCAAGAGTGGTATGGCTGGGTCTTAAGGTAGATAAGTTCCCAATTTTCTGAGAAATCACAATATTGATTTCCAGCCATTTTGCTGAAGGTGTTTAGCATATATAGGAGTTCCTTGGTAGAATTTTTAGGGTCACTTATGAATACTACATCTTGGCAAACAGCAATATTTTGGCTTCTTCCATTTCAATTTATACCCCCTTTATCTCATTTAGTTGTCTTACTGCTCTGGCTAGAACTTCAAGTGCTATATTGAATAAATGTGGAGAAAGTGGACAGCCTTGCTTGTTCCTGGTTTTAATAAAATTGCTTTAAGTTTCTCTTCATTTAATTTGATATTGGCTATAGACTTGCTGTAAATTTTATTTATTATATTTATGAATGCCTCTTTATCTCTCTGAGACCTTTATCATAAAAGAGAATTAAATTTTGTCAAAGGCTTTTTCAGAATCTAATGAGATGATTATGTGTTTTTTCTTTCATTTTGTTTATGTGGTGGATTACAATGATGGATTTTTTGCATGTTCAACCATCTCTGAATCTCTGAGATGAAGCCCATTTGATCATAGCAAATGATCTTTTCATGTGTTCTTGGATTCTGTTTGCAGATATTTTATTGAGTATTTTTGCATCAATGTTCATGAGGGAAATTGGTTTATAATTCTTTCTTTGCTGAATTATTGCAATTCAGGGTGTACAGTCTGCTACTTTAGGATAAACTTTTTTTTTTTTCTTTTTTTACTGTAATTCATGTGAGATCCCTCCAGGTGGAGTATTTATTATTTCTTTGCTTCTTTTAGTTTCATGGCTCAGAATATAATGTACAGTGTGGGCAGACTACTTATTTACCAGTAACAGACATCCACATTGGCTCCAGTTTGTGTCTAAAGCTGTCATTGCCATCAACATTTACATACAGTTTTGCATAATGCTTATTTTCCAGGGACTAATGCCCAGAAGTACAACTATTTGACCATGAGATTTAATTTCAATGCCTCTTCACCGAGACGAACTTTTGCTACTTTCCAAAATATTAGCCATGTGCTCAGCTTGAATGGTATTGCAAAGTAGTTAAAATTTTGATAGTAGGTAGTGATATTGAACATTGTGTATTGGTATCTGTATTTTCTTTAATAAATTGTCTCTTCACCTGTTTTGGCCACATTCATTCAACTAGCTTGTTTCTTTTTTACTATAAATGTTTTAGAGTTCTTTACATATGCTAGACAATAATCCTTTTCTAGATGTATGGTTTGCAGATATTTTGTCTCAGTTTGTATCTGAGCTTGCATTTCTTTTCTTTAACAGGCTATTACAGGTAATTAAAGTATTAAAGAAAAAAGAGATTTAGTTTTTAATGAAATCTTTTTTTTTTTCTTTAACAGATTATGCTATGGAAGTAGAACACTTCTTTCCTGCTGCGAAATCCTAAAAATTTCTATCCTATGTGTATTTGTAAGTCTTAAGAGTTTTGTATTTTACATTTAAGCCTGTGGTCTGTTGAAGTAATTGTTGACATATAAGATGGGGGAGGGTCACATTAGGACTGTGCTTTGCTCATACATGCCTGATTGTTCTAGCGCCATCTGCTGACAAGATGTTTCCTTCCACTTTCCATACTACTCACCCCCATTTGAAGCTGTAGTAGTTCACACTTGTCACCTCAACACTTAGAAGACTGAGGTGGAAAAATCATGTGTTCAAAGCCAGCCTGAGACACATTGTGAGATCCTGTCTTTAGAAAAATCCTCGGTCAGTTTGATACATTTCTGTGGATCCATTTCTGGATCTCCATTGAATCCCATCATTTACACAGTGACTCACTACTACAGACTTCTTCGTTGTAGCTGTATAAAATTTTGAAATCAAGTAGACTGATTTCTTGCCATTTTCTTATTCTTCAAAATAGTTCTAGGTATCACAGTTTCTTGCCTTGTCAGAAAAAAGCTTTTAATATACCTTATAAAAAAAGCCTCTATGACTTGATAAGGATTGAATTAAAGCCATGTGTCTGTCACTAGCCTTCTAGTTGGTGACTTCTCTACTCACTGAGGTTTTTCCCCAAAGTTTCATAGATTTTTACCAATGTCTTATTTATGTTTCTTAGAATTATACTGAAGTATCCATTTTTTGTTTTAAGAAATTATAAATGATATCACACCTTCAATCTCAGTGTCCATGTGCCTATTGCCAATGGAGAATTACAGTTGGCTTTTGTATATTTATCTTGTATCCTGCAGTCTTTGTAAATTTGCCTATTCTATGAGGGTTTTTAAATTTTATTCTTGAGAGTTTTGCGTCTACACAATTATGTTTTCTGAAAATGGAGATGGTTTTATTTTTTTCTTTCTAAATGTTATTTCTTTTACTTGCTTTTTGCATGAACTGAAAATTTCAATACTGTATTGATTAAACATGGTGAAAGGAAATGCTATTGATTTGTTCTATGGCTCAGGAGAAGGTATCCAACTTTTCACCATTTTATGCAATGTTAGCTAAGGTTTGTTTGTGTTCATTTCTCTCTCTCTCTCTCTCTCTCTCTCTCTCTCTCTCTCTCTCTCTCTCTGTGTGTGTGTGTGTGTGTGTGTGTGTGCCACTGTTGTGTAGGGCCTTCAAAGGGCAGGAGAGAATATTGAATTTTTTTACACTGAAGTTACAGACAGTTGTGAACCACCAAACCAGGTGTTGAGAACCAAACTTAGGTCTTTTTGAAGAACATCAAGTAATTTAATCCAAAGTCAAAGTTATCTCTCCGGTCTCTAAGGCTATTTTTGTAGATAATTTTTTAGAAAGTTGAATAAGTTCCATTCTATTTTAGATTAGCCCAGCTTAGTCTATTCTATCTGTGGAGAGCTGTTATCACAAAGAAGTGTTGAATTGTGCCATATTCTTTTTCTATAATTGATATGTTTATGTGATCTTCTCTTCAGGCTCTATCATGGATTGTTCTCTCTCTCTCTCTTTTTTTTTTTTCAAATACTGAGCCAGCCTCAAATTTATGAAATAAATTATACTTGACTATGGCATATAATTTTTATAAACTGCTAAATTCTATTTGCTACTATTTGGTAGAAGGAAAAGTTTAGCTTCAGAAAATCACCTGATAGTAGCTTCTTTTTTTTTTTTTTTTAAGTTTATTTTATTTATTTATTTATTTATTTATTTATTTATCTTGGTGTTTGCCTGGAACTGGAACTACAGACAGTTGTTAGCTGCCATGTGGGTGCTGGGAATCGAACCCGGGTCCTCTGGAAGAGCAGACGGTGCTCTTAACCACTGAGCCATCTCTCCAGCCCCGTAGCTTCTTTTTTAAATTCTGTATTTTTGGAAAACATTTTGGGAGAGGGAGCTGACTCTTTCAACATTACTTTCTGTTTGGGGTGATTTACTTTTGTTGAAGTTGACTTTATGTAATTTTAACATAACTTCTTTTTCATTATTTGCATAATTTGTATTTTATATCTTTTTACTTTCTACCTGTTTCATACTTGAAATGCATTTCTTGTAAAACACACATGGTTGAGTCATATTTTTATTCCATTTTTCTCACTTCCATCTTGTAATTTTAATTTATATATACTTAATACAACTATTATGTATTAAATTTTCTTTTATTTTCATTTTAATGATATGTATATGTGTGTGAGTTTGTGCTCATTGAGTACAGGTCCTCCTGAGAGCCAGAAGTGGGTGGCAGATCCCCTGGAGTTACAGAAGGTGGTGAGCCCCTGACAGATGTGCTGCGGAATGGAATTTGGGTCCTCTCTAAGAGCAGTACATATCCTTACCAGATGATTCCTCTTTACAGCCCTGCACTTTATTTTTTGCTATCATTGTTTTCTGCTCGTTCTTTCTACTTTTTATTTTTTTTTCGTATTGCCTTTCTCTAGGGAAACTGGACATGTTTTACTTGTTAGAAGTTTTAGAATTTGATTCTTTATGTAGATTTTAGTAGCTACTTTAGTTGCCATGTATAACATTAATTCATCAACCTACTGCTATCACCGTTTTACCAATTTGGATGACTATAGCAATCTTATCTCTATTTAGATTTCTTTATAGCCTCTCCTTAATTGTTCTGGGTCTTTCCTCTGCAAAGGTTTAGATACACCAGACAATGCTACTATTTTGGCTTTAGTCAAGAAACATAATTTAGAAAACTCAAGGCAATAAAGCCATTGTATTTATATAATTTTTGCTGACAATGTTTCCACTTTGTAGTGGTCCAATCTGTTTGTTATCATTGCCTTTTTGTTAGGAGAAATTCTGGCTAGGCTTGTTTTATAATGTCCAACTTTACTTAGCAGGAGAAATTTGGAAATACGGTCATGAAGATGGAAGTTTATGATATGCATTTTAACTTCTCTGACTTGCTTTTGACTGTTACTGGTCCAGTTGGAGTCAGCCATGGTTGCTCATGTCGCCACCGGTGTTTGTTTGATCAGAGGATTCTGCTTTTTTACTGTTAAGAGAAAGGGTCTCACTATGCTGCTCTGGCTATCCTGGAACTTACTATATAGAACAGGGTGGCCTTGAGTTTACAGAGATAGACCTGCTTCTGCCTCCAAAATGCTGGGATTAAAGATTTGTGCCACCACACCCAGCTGATCATAGGTTTTACAGTGGGTCAGTTTGAAAGAGGACAAGATCTTATATAGCCTAGGCTGGCCTCAAATTTTATGTAGTAGAAAATGGACTTGAACTCCTGATCCTCCAGCCTATGTATTCTTAGTGCTAGGACTGCAGGTGTATAATACCACACCCACTTTATTTGATATTGGGGACTGAGCCAGGACGGTATGAGTGCTAAACAAGCATTCTACCAACTGAGCTACCTCACTAGCCCCTGTAATTTGACATTTTTTATTGTGTCAGGTACATTGTCTAATCAAAGGCTTAATTTGGGGGAAAAAAGAAAATGACAGGATCATAAGATTATCTTACAGAGACTTTAAAAAAGGAGGATTTCTCTTGGGTTAGAGAAGGCTGCCTCCAGAGCACAGAGGAGAAAATGGAAATGATCAAATGTCATCTTCATGGTCCTCCACGAACTCCAAACTTACACCCAGAGGACTCAGTTTTATGTACATGAGTTCAATAAATCAATGCCCTGTCATTTAATTTTCTTTGCTCTTTTTCCTAGAAATACTGAAGACGATGTGTATTATTTTAAAGATTAATTTTACTTTTAATTCTATGTTCACATGTGTATTTGTATGTGCACACCAATGCAGGTACCTGAAGAGGCCAAGAAAAGTAGTCCCCTGTGGCTACCCTGTGGTAGGCACCTTTTTTTTTTAACTTCTTTATTTATTTGCCTGGAACTGGAACTACAGTCAGGTGTAAGCTGTCATGTGGGTGCTAGGAACTGAACCCCGGTCTTCTGCTCTCAACCACTGAGCCATCCCTCCAGCCCCCTCTAGGCACTTTCTCTCAGTCAGACACGGGTGATGGGGATCAGAATGGATCTTCCACGAGAGCAGTGCACACTCTCAGCCCTTCGGCCATCTTTCCAGTGCCCAGTCACTATACATTGTATGAAACATTTTTCAATTATTTTACTACTTTTTGTTTGCAGTTGACATTCTGACTATCTTTTGAACTTCATTTCTATTAAGATACACTTCTCCTAACACTTTTTTTTCTTTTAAAGCTATTTCTTTCTATTTTATGTGTACGGTTGTTTTGCCTGAATGTATATGCACCACGTGCACGTGTGCTGCTCTGAGAGGCCAAAAGAGGACATTGAATCTCTGGAACTGAAGATACAGTTTGTCATGAACATCCATGTGGATGCTGTGACTCCATCCTGGTCTTCTGGAAGAGCAGACAGTGCTCCTCAGACAGTTAAAAACTGATGAGCCATCTCTCCAGCCTCCAACACTTACCCTCTTAACATTTTTTAGTGTGCAGTCAGCAGCTTGAAGTTGACCTTACAACTGTTACTCGTCCCCATCTCCAGTGCTTTTTTTTTTTTAATCTTCCCCCAGGAGAACTCAGGGTCCACTAAACAGTAAGTCCCTAATCTCTCCTCCTTGTAGCCTTTGGGACTGCTTTAGACACCTCATACAGATGAATCATGTGATCTTTATTGTATTGTAACTGGCTTATTTCCCTTAGTATATCTTCAGGGTTTTTTTTTGTGTAATAGCACGTGTCTTTTCAAGACTGAATAATATTTTATTACATGTGCAGACCACATAGCTGCTGATGGACCTTTAGGTAACTCTGCTGCCAGTTATTGTGTATTGTGCTGCTGTGAATGTGTGTGTACAAATATCTTTTTCAGTTCTTTAGGTGGAATTGCTGTACCATATCACCTGAGATTGAGTAACATCCAGTCCTTAAAAATAATCTACCCTAGAGGGTTGTAAATGAATTCACATGTGTGGGGCATTTAAAATACTGCAAGCCCCTCAATAACTCCTGGAAATGTTGATTAATTTATTATTATGTAAACAGACACATTCTTCTGGGCTTTGGAAGAGGATTAAGAGACACAGAAAACAAAGGCATGAATGACTTGAATGCATACATGACCACAGAAGCTTGTGAGATCAGTAAGACCCCTTTGGAGAATGAGAATGAGAGCCAGCAGGACAGGAGACTGAGTCCAAGACAGGACAGCAGTGCTTTGGGGATGGTGTGGTGTCCAGATCACAGCTATGTCCCAGGTAATAGACCTCTGGGAAGATCAAGACCAACATGGTGGCCTATTAGAAATTAAGGAAGTGTGAGGTGGAGTGTTTACTGTGTTCTCACACGGAAATGCAGTCAGCCAAGCTGATGGCAGGAAGTGAGGCAGAGAAAGGTAATGGAAGTCCTCAAAATCGGGAGGGTTACTTGGCAGCTGGAAGATTGTGGCAGATAAAGATGGGAAGAGGTAACTAAGTTTCATCATCAACCAATGAATGTGCAGACGCTTGGAGAAAGGGTTTCTGAATGTAGTGGATTAAACACAAGAAAGGAGCCTTGCTCAGAATTCTTCATTCTGATACTAGTTTCCTGTTCATACTATCTCGATGGAGAACCATGGATTAAACTGAATAAATATTTCCACATATCTGGTTTGGATAGCTATGAAATCTTTATAATTAATGTCCTGAATTATTTCATTATAATGTGAAATTCAACAAATATTCCAGTAGCTCAATAAAATCAACAGCCAGATTTGCCTAGATAAAACAGTATATTTACATATTGAATGATAATTCCAGATATCAGCTTCACTTTATGGCTGATATTTAAAGTAAAATAAAGATAACTTTTGAAAGACTAGGGCCATTCTATACTTTTATAATACCTCTTGACTCTTTGCAAAATCAAACAATTCCCATCCAGTAGAGACATAATAAGTCAGTTAGACATGTCGTAAATTAACTCCAAACAGCAAAGCCAAATATTCAAACTCAACTTCAGAAATGATTTCTTGGCTCAGACATCAATAAACAAACAAATGACAGTGGGTTAATCCTTCATTTGTTATAGGCCAAGGATAGAGATGTGGTCCTGATTATTCCCGGAAGCATAGAAAAAAAAATGCTTGAGTTGGGTATTCATAATAAATAAATGGTAAGGGCATGATCATGAGAATGGGAACAAATTAAATTACAGCATGAGGACCAGAGCAATAATTTAAAGAAATCCATTATTGATGAGAATAATCACAACCGTTCAAAGGGAAATAGGCAGTGGAGAAAGAGTGTGAAGCCACCATGGAGCCAAATCCTCCTGGAGCTTCAGGCAGGAGCCCAAGACTCCTGAGGGCTCCAGCTGTTAGAGGCCCACAGCTTCGGGAGAAAGATGGTCAAAAAAGAGAATCTGCCTCACCAAAGAGTGCCACGGGAAATAAAAATCGAATGTGACACTCAATGTAATAAATGAGTATGGAAGGAGAGCCATTAAAGTCACATATTTTACACATTATAGGAACAGTCTCAGAGTGGGGAGCTCTTCTGCTCCTCCCAGAGTCATCGAGGAGCCACTAAAAAATAATTATCGGCCCTGCAGAAATGAAAACACTTTTACTAAGAATTTTGTTTTTAAAAGATGAAAAAGGCAAAGGAGTCAACTCAGGAGCTTTTAAGGCAATATTGAATCCAATAAATACAAGTAATAAGACTAATGTTTTAAACTGGCTGTATTCTGGTCAGTTTGGGGAAAGAAAGCAGAGAAGGATGATGAAACAGGAAGGGGAGGGGAGAAAATGGGTTTCCTCTATTAGCTATGACTCTGCAGACTTGCTCAGCTCACAGACCTGTCCCTGACCCACGTACACACAGACTGGACCCTCATCAGCCATCGGCCAACTCGCCCTTCCCCAGATTCCTCAGGAGCCTTTGAGTCCTGAAACCACTGTTAACACTAACTAGTGACCTTCTTTTTCCTAAGAAATGTGAAGTAATTTAGTGTAAGTGGCCCCCAAGGAGACCTCCTGTTCTTCAGGTGCTTCTTGGCTTCCTCAAGCCCTCAGGGATGATGGTACCCATCCATCCTCAGGTTTAAAACCCCCTCCACCTTCATCATGGGAAGATCCCCTAGGGCTCTAACCAGGCAGTCAACCGGCTCATCCCCCTCTAAACACATGGACCAATATGCTGTAATCCAAATGTTCATATATGGAAACCTAACACCCTATGTAATAGACACTTCTAAGAGATGTGGCCTGGCCTTGTGGATGAGATGCATGCCCAGTACAAGTGAGGGAGAGCTGGCTTGCTGACTCTCCTGCTGCCTGAGAACATAGTGGGGAGGTACCACCTAGCCAGCAGAGGAGCCCTCAGTCTTTTCTCTGCTGGCAACTTGGTCTAGGACTTCCTGGTGCCCAGAACTGTGAGCAATACATTTTTGTTGGTTATAAATGTCTTGCCCTAAGATATTTTGCTATGGCATTCTGAAGGGACTAAAACACAATGAATAAAAAGCCACTTATATTTTTTAAATGTTCTCACATAATTTCCTTCAAACCTTCTTGATCCATCTATGAAACAGATGCAAGTATTTTCTCCTTTTGACTTCCAAGGTTGAGGTGAGTCAACAATGGCTGCACAGTGGAGAACTCAATGGAACTTTCTAGGTTCAAGCCCTGCACACAGGGGCTGCCACCTCCTGCCAATCAGTGTGATGGAGGTTCCCACCAGCAGATCATACTTTTCCAAGTGGGTTGAAGGACACTTAGATGCTAAATTTCACTGTCCTCCCAAGGTTGACATGCTGGGTCATCAGAGTGACAGCATGCATGACTGAGGCAGAGCATTATAAGGTGGCCAGCTTGCCCTGGCTTTGTAGGGTGCCCCAGCATTTCCAGTCCTGAACAGAGAGCAATGGCCAGACACTTTAAGAAAGCACTGGTCCACAGCTCTGCCTCCACCCTCTGAGGGGGCTGTCTACCCTGCTTTTTGTCAATATGTCACCAGGTCCCTTCGAACACATTTGCTGAGTGTTTACTAAAGTGATTAGTCACATAGTAGGTGCTGTTATGCATTGATGAGTGGTAAATGATGCATTGCTTACAGTCAGAGTGGAAGATCATATATATTCAAATAAGCATAGTGCAAATTAAAAAATTACTTTAGAAACTAAATTATCCTCTGACCTCCATTGTGCACCATGTAGACAATTTCATGTACGCATACACACACACACACACACACACACACACACACACACACACATACACACACACTTTGTTTTAAATAACAATTTAAAATTTTTTAAAAATTCTTCTTGGGGAGTGATAATTGCATGGATTCTATTTGGTATTATAATAAAATTGCAGAGCCAGAAATTGTGGAAAAGCTGGAATATCATAGAGACGGGGAAAAAAAACCACAGCTAGTCTGACCCAGCCAACTTCTCAGTATAGGATAGGTCCTATTGTCACAAACCTTAGCCTGTCTGAGCAAGAGTCCAAAAACTGAAGGAACTGCTGTCTTCCCCTGCCTTAAATCCCCCCACCCCATCCAGCCATTTTACTTCCTGATTCAACATTCCTAGAGCTGGGATTAAAGGTGGGTGCCACCACCACCTGGCTTTGTTGGGCCTTGAACTCACAGAGATCCAGGGGCTCTCTGCCTCCCAAGTGCTGGGATTAAAGGCCTGAGTCACCACTCCCTGACCTTTTGTCTTGGCTCTGTCTTCTGAGATTTAAAGCTGTTTTTATTAACTATACCACCAGGGTGATGTGATGTGGAGTCAGGGCCCAGCCAGTCCTCTCTTTCCACCCTGTATGGGTTTTGGGAATAGAACTCAGGATGCCACGTTTGTGCAACAAGAATCATTACCCATCCAGCCATCTGACTGGTCCTTTCAAATGATTTGAATTAAACAAACACATACAACTTGAATCTTGTAAGGAAGGATTGGAGTCTCTGGAAGAAAAGGCAACCAGCAGAATCTAGTGTCAAGGCAATGGCCAGAGTAAAAAGGAAGCTGTGTTACTGCACTGGGCCTAGATGAAGGAGATGGTAATACAAATAGTCAGCAAGGGTGGGGAGGATGCATCAATCTCCTCTGTCAGTGAAACTGGAACTACTACCATCTGGGTGTCCCCAGCATAGCAGCTGGGACTGGAACAGTAGACAGAATAAGATGATCAACAGTACTTACTGCACAAGTGGGAACTGTTACTGCTAACAGGAGACCCAGCATCCGGCATGGTGACATGGATGGACCGTGGCTTACAAAAGCTGAACAAAGCTCAGCACTCACCCCAACAGCGCTGTGTGTGACAACAGAGCTCACAGGATATGGCCTTCATACCTCAGAACTGCTTTTCTTCAAAGCACAAATCACACTTCCATTATACATTTGAATTTTTGTGATTGTTCTTAGCCATGTCCCTGGGCTCCCTCCCCAGAAGGAAGCCTTCATATGACAGGGCAGAAAGATTATTTTATTCACCACTGTGACCCTAAAATGTGTATTACTGCCTGCTTCATGTTCCTCAATGATTGGAGCTGAAAGTGAGTGGGTGTGAGGAGACAGCGTGAGCAAGCACAGAGTCGTGCTTGGGACTCGGGTGAGTGGAATGAGAGGTCGTTCGGAACCAGTGTTATTGTGGCTGAAGGAAAGGGGTGTATGTGAAATAGGAACGCATGTGAAGAGTCTGTGTTTCCCAGGGAAGGAAGCTGGCGACTGTAGCTTCCAACAATCCCCTCAAGGCTGGAGGCTGGGATGGCAGAGGTGACGAACGTGTAGCAGAAACAAGTTCTAATGTTCTGAAAGGAGAGCTCACAGCTGTACATCCTTCGTTTATCTCTGCATCCCACACTCAGGGTATCACATAGCTAAACACAACACACTCTCCTTTCACCCCTGCAGTTTTACGATTGTGGAGATGATTTCTTCAGTCTCTGATACTAAAGCCTCTGCTGGAATGAACAGCCTCGGGGTTAAGCCTTTCTCTTCCCTTTGCTTCCCTGGTAACCAGTGTGGGCCTCCTCACAGTGGACTTCTCTCTCTCTCTCCCTCCCTCCCTCCCTCACCCCTGTGTGTGTGTGGGGAGGAGCACTTGTACAGCCATGTGACCACAGTTGAACATGGGAGTGTGTAAGGCAGTTGCAAGAGGGAACATGAGGTTGATGTCCGAAATCATCCTCCATCACTCTTTCTTCTTATTGAATCAGCGTCTCTCAATCAAGCCTAAAGCTCACTGATATGACTAGTCTCCCTAACCAGTTTGCTCTGGGGTATCCCCTCTCCATCTCATGAAGCTAGTATTACAGACAAGCCATTGTACCTCCCCAGTGTTTGTACAGGTTATGGGAATTCAAGCTCCTATCCTCACACTGGTACCAATAGCACCCACCTGCCGTTGCTGTCACCACCTCAATCATTCTTTATGTGTGTGGAAACATGGATGTATAGAGAGAAAAAAATCATTGGGAGCCATTTTCAGAAAATAACTACCATGAAGACCATCCAAAATGACAGTAATAGCTAAGGTGATTATTGTCCCAAAGCCAAGAGGTGAGAAAGTTCAAAGACTGTGGTATTGCTAATAGAATCCTCCAAGATGAGATTGAGGCGCTGAAGTTAGTCACTGAGGGACCAATGTGCTCTTCAAAGTGGAAGGAAGATGTGAGGAATGGAGAGGCTGGGCACTGAGGGAGCAGGCAGCAGACCTATCCGAGTCCAAGGACAGGAGCCCCTGCCTCAGAGCAGGTGCCATCGTATGAGCTCTTGGAGAACTTGGTGATAGGATTGCCATAGACCAATCCAGGCCTTCTTTAAACTGAGGAAATAGGAGACCATCTTTGCAATGGAGAGTGGGGGATTCCTCGTGCAGACGAGCAAGTGACAGAAAGGTGCAGTTGGGTGGAGGCAGTTCTCAGCTCCTGCTAAAGGCTTTGGAATAGAGAACTCCTGGAAAGTGAAGTGCTGTTCTTGGGGCAGTGCTAGAGAGAAATCAAGGTCAGGCAGCCAGTATCAACAGGAAGAATGGAGTGCCACTCATTCTTGTGTCCATTTATAAGGAAGGGACAACAGGCTGAATTATCTAGGTTGATGTTTGGATTTTACATCCCAAGGTCTCCGGGTTTGGATCCATCCCTTCATTTCCTTATTGTCTGAGGATGGTATAAGATATGAAGACTTGGCAATGAGAGGCCAAGTCCAGGAAGAACAGAGAGGCAAGGATGAGTAATCCTGGAGAGGACTCACAGAGCTTAGTAACAGCAGCCTCATCATGGCATCGCAGAACTCTGAATTTCAAATTCTAAACACCTTTTCCCGCTCTGTGGTGAAGGAAATGAATATTTGTTGTAGAAACGTGGTTAGTGAGTTAAAGATACATGCTCTGTCTGCCTGTTCAGTGAAGTAAGGGAGAGATGGCAGAGTTAAGAGCATAAGTCGCTCTCACAAAGGATCTAGGTTCAATTCCCAGCACTCACAGGGTGCCTCATAAGCATTTATAGCTCCAATTCCACGTCTTTGACACCACCTTTTCCTGACTTTTATAGGCACCAGACACGTGTACAGTGCATATGCATGTATGTGAGTGAGTAAACATACATATGAAGTTTAAAAAAAAAGACAAACCTTTTTTTAAATAAGTAAAATATCTGTGACATTTATTCATTGATTTGATCAAAAATAACAGATGTGAAGTCATATCACATCAAAGGAACGTGTGTTGTTGTTAAATCCCTTGAATTATATTGGAGATTTTTTCTCATTTACTCTGTTTTGCATTTTGCTTCTCTTCTGAAAGAGGCAAATACCCCACAAGAACCTGTTACTGACCGAGAAGAAATCATTATAAAGTTGCAGGAAATAGCATCATGATGTTGTATTTTCTAGAGTGGGTTGCATTCTGTCTGAGCCCAGGCAGAGAGGTTAGCAGGACATGTGGATTTTAAAGGGTACCCTCTCCCCTGATTTCATTGCAGGCTGGAGGAGAGCAGTTTGGGTGCCCCGAGTGAGTACCAGCCAGGAGACTGCAGCCATTCTCTCTCTACTATGTCCTATGACACAGCATAAGACCTGACCTGACCTCAGATCTCTAGCACCCAAGTAAAATCCCAACACACTGACACATCTGTAACATCTGTTCTGAGGGAGCAGAAACATGTGGGTCCCTGAAATTCATGGGCCAGCTGGTTTAATTGAAATGGCAAGCTCCAGGTCCAGTGAGAAGCTTTGTCTCAAAATATAAGGTGAAAAACAGCCAAGGAAGGTCACCCTCTGGACTCTGTGTGCACATGTACATGTGTGCACACACAAACACATAAAAAAGGAGAGAAGGGAAGAAAGGATCCCTGCTAAGCTTTCTTGTCCAGTACTTGAGCTTGGGCAGAAGATGTCTGTTCACGGAATGACTTGTTTAAGGTAATCCAGCAGAAGCAGCCATAGGGAAACCCCTAACACACGCCTTCCTTTCATAAATAAAAGGACAACCACACCTGGTGCTCAGGCTCTAGAATGCATCTTTTTGAGTTTTCCCTAAGGCATACAATGTTTATCACATTTCCCTGCAACCTCTCAGTTTAAGTCCAGGCCTTTAATGCCAAACTGATCCATTACATTCTTTCTGGAGTCAAGTGCACTGAATATTTGGTTTTTGGCCGGTCAGTGTCCATACACTGTACTTCCTATAACTACAGCTAGGGAGTCTGGTCCACTCATTTTTGAAGCTCACACTGAGGTCTATGATGGTCAATGCATTGCCATGCTTTCTAGGGCACTATGGCCCAAGCTGAAGCACCTGGCTGATTCAGAATACAGTAAGACGCAGCAGACACTTCTGGAAATAAGCTTCTCTCTATTCCCATGCTAAATCTGAGGGGATAGTAGGCTCTAGAGCCCTGCTGTTGGCTGAAGTGCTTAGCCTTTGATGAATGCCTCCTCCTCAGAAGGAGGGCTACTTGAGAAAGAAATGGAGCAAACCAAGTTCCGAAACCCCTTCTAGAGCCCTGAACTCTAGAAGGCCTGGAGCACACCAAAGCCTGGGCTTCCCAAAGAGCCATTAAACCGCTGTCCTCAAGAGAGAATTTGCAACATGCCAACATGCTGTAATATTCCTGAAGGTTCATGCAATTGCTTAGTACCAAGGGGGACACTTTGGTCAGGTGGTGGAGGAGTCTAGGGAGGGTGGGACACCGAGGCAACCTTTGAAGGAGACTATGACCTTGTGTCCATTCTTCTCTTCTTCTTTCACCTTCCTGCTGATGAGGGCAGTATGGTTCCACCTGGGCCTCCACCATGGTGCACACCACAGGCCCAGAACAATGTCTAGGATGCTAGTCATCACAGTAACAGAAAGCCTGCAACCAGAGAGTCATAACTACCTGCATCTCTGTCCCAGAAACCTGTTTATAGGATGCCTGGTACATGTATAAGTTCTTTTCTTAATTAGAAAAGTGATTTTCATCTTGTGTCTGGTACTGTCAAACATATATTCCCTAGCAAGAACTCTTCATGTTCTTAAGAGTATCCTTATTAATCCCATTTGATCCTGTGTCCAAACAAAAGCCTTTCTCAATTTTAAAAGAAGCTTCTGTCTCTTCATCTCATTTGCTAACAGACCAGCAGTGGTTATCCTAGTGCTTAGTCTGTACCCTGAGAAGATACAAGGTATACCAAGTCTTAGCCTCCACGAAGATGGGTGATAGCAATGAAAGGTACTGTGCCCCAGAATAGGGGAATGGAAAGTGATCCCAAACAGGGCAGGGGCTGCTGGGAGGGCCTGGGGTTCCCAGGCTATATCAAACCTCTCCCGTAAGGATTGGTGCTGGAGCCAGGAAGCATTGTACTTATTCCTTTAGGGTCACTTTTAATCTTATTGATACACTAAAGGGTAGAGATTTTGAGACACAGGAGAAATATCAGGTCACCACAATATGTGAGCATCTATTGTGCACTTTGTCCTTTGAGAATTCTGGGGACAGAGTAAATAATGTCAGAACTTTTATTTTAGTGTGAGGGTTGGTCAAAGTGAAATATACACAAATATGCAAGGAGTTACCAAATTATTATGCATCTATTTCTTTCGAGTTGAAACACCCTCCTGGGAGAGATGAAGAGAGCTTGTACAGGTTACCTGGCTTGGGAAGCTCAGAGAGTTACATGAGTCACAAGCTCCAAAGTTTTAAAAAGCAATAAGCAGTTTCTGGGGCGAGAAGATTCTTCTGGGGAACTGCCTGCAGATTGTACGGGAGTTCCGTGGACACAGCTTCCTTGAGTCATGCTGGGCAGGGATTCTTGCCCAGGAAGGAAGCTGCCACTGGGACACTCCTGTCCCTGTAAGCAACCTCAGTCAACTCACTGCTTCAGTAACAGACACTTGAGTGGAATGTTTTCTTTAGTCTGGTGTGGTACCCCTTCTGAGGTGAACTGATATCTGCTCACATCTCCTGGAGGAAAATCATCATGCAGCAGAGATGATCACAGGGAAAGAGGAGTTGGGTGTGGTCTACCTTCAATACTATGATGATAAAAAGCCTCAATATTTGAAGAAGCATGCATTGAACCAGGCAGTGCCCTGCACAACCATTTGGTATTAGGGTATCCCAAGCAGAGAAAACATTTGCAAATCTCCAGAGAGAGCAAACTTCTCCATCAGGATTGAAGACACAGGGACTGTAATGATTCAGGGACTCAAAAATATTTTTATTTCTTCTCTGATCAGAAAAGAGTAGGTATTTTCAGGCCAAAGAAACATTTTAATGTGTAATATTTATACATTTATTTTATGCTAATGTAGTCACAAAATATAAATTAATTTTTGAATGAGACAATAAGCCTACCAAAGTCAAAATGTAGACCTGAGTGTTTGAAGCAGTAATAGACTGGGTTTGTTGGAAGAAAATCAAAAGTGAGCAGAGGAGTCTGGGTAAAATAGACAGCAAGCAGCTAGGGCAGTGGTATAGGCTAGGAGACCTCAGTGTTTGTTCAGCTACTCGGGTCAAGGAGTGGGAGCCACAAAGTGGTCAACAAGGAAACCTGAGTGGCTCAGAATCCCCGACACTCCTGAAGTTCACAGCCAGTCTGATGCTGCCAAGGCCCACAATTGGTCTGAACATCACTGGCCATCTCCAAAAAAGGACTTCTATTGACTTCTTCATTTTTCAGCCGTTAAAGTAAATGACTTCTTGTGGGTGCCAGGTGTCTCCTAAATCTCAGTATCAGCTTCCGCTTCATCTGAGCTTGATGTCCCATCTGACTGTCATCCCCTTCCACCACAGAAAAGAATAGCTCAGTGCTAATATTGCACTTTGCAATATTCAGGTGCCATAAAACTACAGACTGTTGTCAGATGGCTAATAATAAGAAATAATGCATCTGCCCAGGAACGGACTCTGACTTAGATGCAAATGACCTTTCTTGCTGGTTGCCTTCCTTGTGCCCATACCCAACACAATCAGAAATCTCTCAGCCACAGCCGATATTTCAGGAAGGATTTGGTGCACTGAGTTGTGAACTCATAATGTTTATGATAGTGTTCATGACTGCTCATGTACGTTTAAAGCAGCTAATGAGGAGAGCCTGGCCACTTGCCGCATGGTCCCTTTGCTATTCTACATCTTGGGGAGACAGTTGAGGTTATCTCTCATTCTCTATGGAGCACATTCGTATTTAACATGACCTGGTGTGACTGGAGCCTGAGCTGCCAAGCTGGGAGCAGCATTCTGAGACCTCAAGGGCCTTTGTAAAGGTAGCTATTTGAGCAAGGAAGCATCCCTTCACCTAGCAGGAAGTGCTAGGATGCCCTAAAGTGGGAGGAGGGTCAAAGGGCTTAAGGGTTTTGCCAGAACTACTTTAGGAAGTCACTTTTTATTACATTCTCCAGTGTACACAAATACTAAATGAAACATAATATAAAAGAACCCATATATCTTACAGCTGGGGGTGGATAGAGGAAAAGAAACAATTGGTTTTAATGATACCTAAGGGAAAGGAGAGCCTATTAGCAACAAAGGACCCCAAATTTAGACTTGTAAAACAACACTGTGAGATAACATTTACATTTCAAAAATATTTAGGCCAGAGAAGGTGTGGAAGTGAAATTTCCTGTTGTTTTAGCATCTTTAATTTCTTTCAGTGTGTGTGTGGGGGGGCGGGAGGGTGAGAATGCCTGGACATGTCTGTGTGCTTGTGTACAGAACCAGAGCCCAGTTTCAGATATCTACAATTGTTCTCTCTTCTTCAGGCAGGGTGCTTCGGTTTGGACAGACTGGCTGGCCAATGAACTCCAGACGTCTACCTGCCTCTGACTCACCCAATGCCACTGCACTTGAATTGCAGACATATATCACTACCTCTGGCTTCTACATGGATGCTGTGAATTCAACTCATGTTTCCATAGCAGGCACTTTACCTAACTGGAGTCATCTCCTGACCTTTGTTTCAATATCTGTCTTACTTAGGGTTTCTATTGCTGTGATGAAACACCATGATCAAAAGCAACCTGGAGAGGAAAGGGTTTATTTGGCCTACATTTCTACATAACAATTCATCATCAAAAGAAGTCAGGACAGGAACTCAAGCAGAGCAGGAGCCTGGAGGCAGGAGATGATGCAGAGCCATGGAGGGATGCTGCTTACTGGCTTGCTCCCTGTGGTTTGCTCACCCTGCTTTCTTATAAAACCCAGAAGGACCATGCCAGGAATGGCCCCACTCACAATGGGCTGGGCCCTCCCTTATCAATTACTAATTAAGAAAGCATTCTTAAGATTTGCCTGCAGCCTGAACTTCTGGAGGCATTTTCTTAACCCTCTTCTCAGATGGCCCCAGCTTGTGTCAAGGTGATGTCAAAGGACAGTCTCTCTCGGTAGCTACATTTTTTTTTTTTTTTTTTTTTTTTTTTTTTTTTTTTTTTTTTTTTTTTTTTTTTTTTTTTTTTTTTTTTTTTTTTTTTTTTTTTTTTTTTTTTTTTTTTTTTTTTTTTTTTTTTTTTTTTTTTTTTTTTTTTTTTTTTTTTTTTTTTTTTTTTTTTTTTTTTT
>PVIH01001487.1:0-180662 GCA_004025045.1 Sigmodon hispidus | reverse complement strand
AGAATCGAACCCGGGTCCTCTGGAAGAGCAGAGGGTGCTCTTAACCGCTGAGCCATCTCTCCAGCCCCGGTAGCTACATTTTTTAGACTTATCTGGTTTCTAGTGAACATAGCTTTCAGATGGAAAAGATCATGAGTGAATCAGAGAGTAATCTTTAGTTAGTTGCTGTTTTTAACTATAAACTATTTTCTATGAAACTCACACCCAAACAGAAAGAAACTGAAGTATTACTAATAGATATACTTTTAAGATTGGTCATGGAAGAACAGTCTAAGGGATTGACTTTTCTCTGTTCCTTTCCTTTGAAGTTCTCTATTGTTTACAAAAAAGTACCACTGAATCTTGATTGTCTCTCAAAAGCTCCTGTGTGCTATGGTTGCTCTGCACAAGGTGCCTGGATGGGTAAAAATCAGGCCATTAGGGGTGGGCCCAGGGGGGAGTCATGTGTCTTTGGTCTCTTTTCTTTCTTTACTGTTGTATCCTAACTGTGAGGTAGAGTTTTTCTTTCTTTAAAATGTGTTTCTACCATGATGTTCTGTCTTGCCACAGACCCAGGGCAATAGCTCATGACACCTCCAAAACTTGGAAGCCAATTAAGCTCATCTCTTTATGATATAGTTACTACAGGTGTTATTATCACAAAAAGATGAGTGACGCTGAGACAGACTGAAGCTGCTGGTACTACCTACGACCTTGGAAGCACCCCTCAACCACCACTACCACCAACCACACCACCGCCCCAGAAATGTGATGGAACTGTAGCATTCAAGTTCTGCAGTTGAAGGTTGAAGGCAGCCTCCCAAAGGGTCTAATATTTGTGCACTGAGTCTGGCCGGAATGCACTCATTATGAGAGTGAGCATGCTCTAGCAGGAGAGCAGCAGAGATGGAGAGAGCTGGGAAGTCCTGAGACTGCTCTGGCAGCGTCTAGAGAATCACACTGAGATCCAGCTTTTTTTTTTATTGGTTCTTTGAGAATTTCATACCATGAAATTTGATCAAATTCATTTTCTCTTCCTGAACTCTTTGAAGATCTACTTCTGCTCCTCTTCTCATTTGAATTTTTGTTTATCATTCCCCTCATCAAGGCAAGTTTATGCTACTCACATATTCTTGGATGTGTGGCCTTCCACTGGAGCCTGGTTAACTTACCAGGGTTCTATACTCTTAGACAAAGTTGACCTTTCCTTTCCCAGCAGCTCAGATTTGCTAACAGCTCCTAGGCTAGTGGTGGAACTCCATGCCCAGTTCCCCTGTGCATGCTGGGATTCAGTCTGGCTTTGGCTTGCACAGATCTTGTGCATACTGTCACAGCTGATGTTTGTAAGTGCAGCTCTCCTGGTAGTTTTGTTTTAACATTATTGAGGTGGGCAGACAGACAGACAGACAAAGAAACACACAGAGACAGAGACAAACATAGTGCCACAGTGAGTGTAAAGATCAGAGGACAGTTTGTAGAGTTAGTTAGTTCTCTCCTTCCACCATGTGGGTTCTGGGTACCAAACGCAGATGATTAGAGTTGGCAGCACATGAGACATCTTGTTGACTCTGAGTCTACCTTTTGGTAACTGTGAATTGAACTGCTGTGAGCATGGGTGTACAAATACCTGACTGTCTGCTTTCAATTCTTTTGGATCTATATTCAAAACTAGAATTACTGAATCATGCAGTAATTTGACTGCTATTTTCTGTCTATACTAGCAGTATACAGGAATTTTGTCATTTCCATAACTTCTCTATAGTTCTAAAACATTATAGTCAACCTAACAGGGTGAAGGGAGATACTAGATTTCAAAGAGTCCTAAGACAGCATGATCTCACAGTGAGATCTCTCCAGTTAGACTTGCTACTGGGGATGACAATGTTGAAGTTACTCTACATTGCTGTTAACTCATTTTAAATAAAGATGAAGTCTGTGAACCTACAGCACATCTGAAAACCTTCCTTGTCTAACGCTCTTGTGCACATCAGGCACAAACAATGTGTAAATGATGATGATTTGTATGTACCTCTATGGGAAATCATGAGCAAACAACCACAGATCAACCTACAGATATATTTCTGTATAGTATGTATGACTCTCAAACCTGATAACTTCTCAGTTAAATTCAGATTTGTTTCTCTTGAAAGATGGGAAGATATGGAAATGACGGGTCCTGGTAACTATGTGGCTGGTTCAACGGTGTGTGATCCCTTTCTTCCCAGCCCAAGCTGTCCATTTAGACAAGTGTTCAAATTATAATCTAAGAATGAAATGACGTGATTCGTTTAAAAACAAAAACAAGCAAAGCTTTCAACAAGATGCAAGCTCTGACCAAAACATCTGAAAAAGGAGATACCATATTATTATTTGTTGGGTTTAGATGTTCAATTACCAAACAATTGTTTTCCTATTAATTTTTAAATAAAAGTGACTGTCAAAGTCGAAGGTATTTACTACCATGAGGTTTTCCCAAAAATAACCAAGACTTGTTATTAGACACCTTTTCCATGAGAATAGGGATGGAGATTCTTTGTTCACACCATATTCCCAGATATAAGTGGTGTGGCAAATTCATCCTAAGCGTGGGTAATACTGTTACTACTGCTGCTGCTCCTGAAGGTGTTCCATGATGAGTCATTGAGCTGTCATCCGAAACAACAAATAACAGTCACACAGGCGCTTAAAACAGTGTGATTAAGTCATTCATTCAAAGCAATGAAGACAACCAGATTTGTTACACAGCTTAGCCTTCCCAAGTATAGAAATCCAGTTCCAGCTTTGGTTAAATGTTATTCAAGTTTGTTTATATAAATTTTGTGTTATTTTGCTTGCATGTTAAAAAATCTTTCTGATTTTGGAGAGTCATAGTTTATAAAATATGATTTGTTCTCTCTCTCTCTCTCTCTCTCTCTCTCTCTCTCTCTCTCTCTCTCTCATCTGTTCCTGTTGGAGGGAGATCAGTATCTCTGAAGAAGGAGCATTCCACATTCAGAATGATGCTTTTCCTTAAGAGTAAAGAGACGCCCTTTTCACCAAGATGGCACCGAAAGCGAAGAAGGAAGCTGCTGCCCCTCCCAAAGCCGAAGCCAAAGCGAAGGCCTTGAAAGCCAAGAAGGCAGTGCTGAAAGGTGTCCACAGCCACAAGAAAAAGAAGATCCACACGTCACCCACCTTCCGGCGGCCCAAGACCCTTAGGCTCAGGAGGCAGCCCAAATACCCTCGAAAGAGCTCTCCCAGGAGAAACAAGCTTGACCACTATGCCATCATCAAGTTCCCCCTGACACTGAGTCAGCCATGAAGAAGATAGAAGACAACAACACACTTGTGTTCATTGTGATGTCAAGGCCAACAAGCACCAGATCAAACAGGCTGTGAAGAAACTCTATGACATAGATGTGGCCAAAGTCAACACCCTCATAAGGCCTGACAGAGAAAAGAAGGCATATGTTCGATTGGCTCCTGATTATGATGCTCTGGATGTCGCCAACAAAATTGGGATCGTCTAAACTCAGTCCAGCTGGCTAATTCTAAATATACTTTTTCCACCATAAAAAAAAAAAGAGTAAAGAGACTCAGAAGGTATCCATTGTGAATTATGATTTGTGACCAACACGTGTCAAATAATTTAAAAAAATTCATTTTATTTCAGGCATAACAATAGGGAATAGGGAGGAAGAAATCGTGAGAACTTTAAAAAATGTTTTCTAGCTTAAGAATTTAGTAGAATAAATGTCATAATGCCTAAAATTCCTGCTGTGTGCACGTCCCAGCCATGGTCACAGCATAAGGATCCTGAATGCAGAGCCAGTGTATTCTAGCTTCTCCTCAAGCACTGAAAGCAGATGAGAACCCATCCCCTGGGAGTCTGGGGTTAGAGCTGGAAGTGGTTCCCAGGGAAAAAAAAAAAAAAACGTCTTCGGCCAGAAGTTCACAAAAAACTTGGGCTTTGGAGCAGGAGCAGAGTACTGGGAAATGTGGTCAGCAATCCGGCCGAGCCACCTGGTGCCACTTGAATCAGTTCTTCTTCTCAAAAGCTCATGGGTTGGGGCTGGAGAGATGGCTCAGCGGTTGAGAGCACCGTCTGCTCTTCCGGAGGACCCGGGTTCGATTCCCAGCACCCACATGGCAGCTAACAACTGTCTGTAGTTCCAGGCAAACACCAAGGCAAATAAATAAATAAAGTTTTAAAAAAAAAAGCTCATGGGTTAAGGGCTTATGCCCCATGTTAGTGCCACTTTAGACCATTAGGGTCATCGCCCCAAAGAAGACTGTTAGACCAGGGCCCCTTTTTTCAGCTTTACCTTCTTGGTTGTGTTTGCAAAGGGTTTTTCTCTGCCGCAGGTTTTACAGGCCCCAAACAGCAGCTAACCAGTGAAATCTGAAAACTCTAAAATTGTGATCAAACACAAAGCTTTTTTTGAAATAAGATATCTCAGGCATTTTGTTATAATTGTAGAAAGCTAATTTTAACACACTACTCAGCTGCACAAAGGATAAGCATAATTTTGCCATTATCTTTATCTGTGATGAGAAAGCCAGGGCTGTGTAATATATCAATATATACATCCTAATTTAAAAATTTGTTGATTATTTGAAAGTTAAATTGCTTAACTTTTCCTCAACAACTATATAAACAAAAGGAACATTTCCAGAAAAATATTCATATTTGCCCTAGTCTTCTGGGTACTTCTTGTGCATTCTTATTGGAACAACATAAAAATCAGCTATTTGTACTACTGAAGTCACTGATATTTGCTGAAGGGAGGGAGGGTTGAGAGAATCACCAAGGAAACATTGGGGCCAGGCCTGGAGGTCAGTGCTACCCTCACTTCCAGAGCCTAGATGATCTTAGATCCTAGGGCATCATGACTTTCCTTTGAGTAACTGACTTACCTGTAATTTCGTCTTTGGCCATCTACAAATGACATGCTTACCATTTAGCTAGGGCCCAATATTACCTCTCTCAGAGCATCCTTCTCTGTTCTCAGAATTCCTGGTTTACCAGGAGCATATTTAAAATATTAAAAAAAAAATTTTTTAATGTCACCTCAGTTTTATGGGAAATAACAAAGAAAAAAGCTAACTAATCTAAAATGAGCCATGAAGTTTTATAGATGCTACATGGTCAGATACAACATCTCTACTTGCTTTCAATGGCTTATGTAGCACTTGGCACATAGTAGGCTTTCAATGAATATTTGGTGAATGAATGAAAAGTACTTTCTGTCTGGGGTCAGGCAGAGAGACAAATTCATCTTCCATCGCTCAAGTGAGAAGCACTTGACTTTACTTTGGCAGTGCGTGTGTCCAGAGATTAGCACGGATGCCTTCTTCTGTCACTCTCTGACTTGGGTTTTGAAGAGTGTCTCCCTGAACTGGAGTTCACAGTTTGGCTAAACTGTCTGACCACTGAGTTCCAGGCATCTGCCTGCCTCTTTCTCCCTTGTTCTAAGATTCAACTTCTTACATGAGCTCTAGGGAGGCAAACTCAGGTCCTCATGCTTACATGAAAACCGTTTCACCTGCCGAACCATCTCCTAACCCAGCAGGGGATAACAAACAAAGGACCACTGAAGCTGGGAGTAGGGGTACACACCTGAATCCTGGAACTTGGGAGGTAGAGGCAGAGGGCTTGGGTAACCAAGATCAGTCTCTGGTGCATGGTCAGTTTTAGGCTAGCCCTGACTGTAGACCAGGTGAGGAAGTTAAAGGAGCAGCCAGAGCTTGGGGGGCAGGCACTAGTGACAGGGGCAGGTCATGACCACCACAGGGCTGAACAATCTGTCATTTAAAGTCCGAAGCAATGGATGAGGTACTAAGTGACAGCATTTATACAGGAATAAAACTGTAGCCATCAAAGCTAAAAGAGACAGACTAATATATCCTGCCCCTCTTCCCAATTCTCAATATTACCAGTGCCTACTGCCTAGACCCAAGTGTGCTGTCCAGACCCAAATGTGCTGTCCAGACCCAAGTGTAGTGGGATTATGCTGGTAATGTATATATTTGTCCCGCCTATGGGTTTAATAAAAAGCTGATTAGCCAAAGGCAAACAGGAAGTGTAGGCAAGGCTACCAGGCTAAGAAAACTCAGGAACATCTCAGCACAGAGATAGATGCCACACAGGCGCTAGACAAATGCCAGAGAGCAGCCAGAGAGAGTCACCACAGACACGACATGGTGACAGCAGCAGACACAGAGGAAAGAAGCTGAAATGCTGCTGTGAGAAAAGGTACTGAGCCATATGGCTGAACAAGATGGGTTGAGTTTAGACGAAAGAGTTAGCAAATTAGATGCCTGGGCCCTAGGTCAATCAGTGTAAAATTAACATAAGCCTGTGTGTGATTATTTGAGGCAAAGCAAGGCGGAGAGTGAAACTGAACCTCTGTTCCAGGCCCAGAAAGTTCAGGCCAGGAACCATTTACAACAAATGACTGCCCAACATGAGTGATAACACCCACATAAAGCTTGAGAAAAATTTAAAAAGGGTTTAGATCACAGAATCAGAGCCAAAATCTGCTTTGAGCTCTGTGTCTCTCATATGAGCTGTGGTTCAGAGATACCCTGGTGAGGGATGTGGGCTCTGCTTTGGCCAGCCCACTGCAGGCAGTTTAAACCAAGGCTGGTTCCCAAAGTCTCACAAAAGACTTGGAATAAGAAACAAGCTGCTTGTGGTGGATTTAAGGTTTCTGTTCTCACAGGCAAAAGGGAACAGAATCAAAGATTCTTAGTAGCGGCAGCATTTTCTTGGATTAGCTCTGTTTGCTGGAAACCAGCAGAGGCTCAGCTTTTTTAACTGAAGTTTCCTGATTCAGCCTTAGAGGCAAAACACTTGTGAGTCTTTTAAGAGGCTTTACTGCCAAATACTTAAATGGAGTTAATAAGGAGCAGATGGCCATACTTTACTTGATGATTATATGGATCCTAAAATTCCCTGGAGTGGTAATTGTGTATCATAATTAACTAAAAAGCTAAACTGTATGAAGCTAGACTAGGAGCTGGGTGGAGCCAGGCAGCCGCCCTAGTGACACCTTTAATCCTTAGTGCCACACCTTGGCAGATTAAGAGTGTGGTCAGAAACAGAAATAGAGAAAACTGGGTGGAGGATTAAAGGTGTGGACAGAAACAGAAAATAATAAAAGGAGCTGGGTGAAATTAGCTACCCTAGTGAAGCCTTTAATCCTTGAGCCAAACTTGGGCAGATTAAAGGTGTAATCAAAAAGAGAAAGAAATAGAGCTGGGTGGGTCAGCCACTCTAGCCAAACAAAAGGTAGTCAGAAGCAGAAAAGATAAACTGATGTATAGTAAACACAGGTTTAATAAATAAAAAACAAACTGTAAATGATTTAAGGTATGTTTAAAATATTCATAGGCTTCAAAGAGAAAATAAAGAAGGAAAAAGGATAGAGAAAGTCCTTAAAAAATAGAGTAAAAAGAAATAGTAATAAGCCACATAAATATGGAGAATACAAAGAATGTCTGGATATTGTATGTTATTGTCTTGTCTTTAAGGTTTTTTTTACTATAAATGAAATAGTTAAAGCAGCTAAAAGACATTTAATTACAAATGCTCCTGGATTAATCCAATTTATATATTTTATAAATGAGTTGACAGTAAAATTAAAATTGAAATCCAAAGATATATTACTTTGGAGAAGAGGTTTTCTTTTTATTTCTACAGAAAATGAGAAGCTGTGGATTTATTCCCAGTTAAAGAAAATAAAGTTTGATCAAGGAAGACCCCCTGAAAAGTCTCTAGTGGAAATGAATGGCCCAGATAATTCAGCAATTCAGAGCATCTCTGTTGAAGTTTTCTCTGAGTTCTACATTCAAAACAATTTTAAGGAGATTGTCTGGGATAACCAGTCTTACAGACTATTCCACTAAAGACTTATCCATAATCCTACAATTTTCTTTATATCCCCATGGGATTGCCAATGCCCCTTTTTAGCAGGAAGTAACATGGAGAACTATGCCCACATTCCCAAAAACTGGATTATGAATGTTTGTGTTTGTGTACAGTATTGGTTATTAGTCATTATAGGTAATGGGATAAAAAGGATATTAAATTTTGGTTCTTCTTGTTTTAAAAAGAGAAAAAGAGGAAATGTAGTGGGATTATGCTGATAATGTAAATATTTGTCCCGCTTATGGGTTTAATAAAAGCTGATTGGTCAAAGGCAAACAGGAAGTGTGAGCAGGGCTACCAGGCTAAGAAAACTCAGGAACATCTCAGCACAGAGACAGACACCACACAGATGCCAGACAGATGCCAGAGACACGACAAGGCAGCAGACACAGAGGTAAGAAGATGAAATGCTGCTCTGAGAAAAGGTATGACTGAACAAGATGAGCTGAGTTCAGATCAAGGAGTTAGCAAATTATATGCCTGGGCCCTAGGTCAATCAGTGTAAAATTAACATAAGCCTGTGTGTGATTATTTGAGGCAAAGCAAGGCTGAGAGTGAGACTAAACCTTTGGTCCAGGCCCAGAAAGTCCTGGACAGAACCTTTTACAACACTCAAGTGTGCTGCCTAGGCCCAAGTGTGCTGCCTAGGCCCAAGTGTGAAAGCATGAAAAGGTCAAAGAAGAGGAGGCAATCGGGACAAATGAGGCTACGTCACACAGGCACAGGGACTTCACTGTCCATTTTGTCATGTTTACATCCTAAATACTCCTGAAGATCATCTACCTGGGAGATCATACTGGCCCTTCAGGAAACTAGCAGCAAGTTTTCCTAGGAGAGAGCACTCCACGATCCAGATTACTCCTCTCTTATAAAACAAAAGCTGAAATCTCTTAACCTTTAGGGCATAAGGCTGATCCATCTGTTCCTCAGGCTTCCTTCTGCCTGATTGATTTTAGAGAATGGCTGGGACTGCAGGAGAATGTCAGTCATGTGATTAACACATGCCATACCCTAAGTGATCTAATCGTATGATCTTGCCTAGGCCATGTCTCAGTTTTCCCAGCCATACAGAGAACAAAGAAATGGTCCAGCTGGTAGGGCATGAGAACAAATTTGTCTTTGTTCATATGGTTTGGTTGTTGGTTTTTGTCTTTTTCTGTAGGTAACTGTCTGTGGGTCCTCAGACACACATGTTGATGAACTGATGTGACACCCCAGCTATCTTACTAGGCAGCAACTCTCCAAGGAGTTGGAGTAGGTTTGTTAGTTTAAGAAAAATAAAAGAAAAAAGTTAGCAAACTAATCTTTTCCTAAGACTATAAACAATGTGGCAGAAATGGAGCTTGGATCTCCTGGGGCACAAACATGACCTTTGGAAGCTAAGTCATTCCTGCTATGCCCATTGTCTGTTTCTCAGGACATCTTTAATAAGATCTATATGGCAGCCACTGCTTGACCAGAGGAGCCTCTTCATAGAAACAGGAACCTGCTGCAGGCGCCACACAGGGCTTCTGGGCAGCGCCTCCACCACAGCCTCACTGCCCAGGGACTCACTGCTTCCTGAAAGGACACTTGCTGAACCAGTTGTGCTTGAGACCCAAGACAAGGATGTGTATTGTAGTTTATCCATCCTGCTCCTTCCTGCTGTTTTAAGCAATTCACAAGAGTCTTTTATTGTGCTGGCCTTTTGTGAAATTCCACTTGTTCTCTTGGGCCTTAGCTAGGGACTCCTCAATGCTGCGTGGAGGAGGCAGAGACTTCAAAGGCTGTCCATTCATTCCTCCAAAGTGGAAATGGTGGAAGGAACTGCCATTAGAGGTGGACTGATGGGTAACTCATGGTTCCTGCTTTCAAGGTAACAGATTTGCTCCAGTGGAGTGAGCCTGTGATTGACCTGAAAGACTTTTCAAGACCTTTGCCCAAGTATAAGTATACTCCTAGTTGATGTTGAATTGAGATTTGAATGTGAACTCTTTTTTTTTTTTTTTGTTATTGTTGTGGGTTTTGTTTTTCCATTTTCCTTTTGAGACAAGATTTCTGTACATAACTCTTTTTTTTTTTTTTTGTTATTGTTGTGGGTTTTGTTTTTCCATTTTCCTTTTGAGACAAGATCTCTGTACATAACCATGGCTGTCCTAGAATTTACTTTGTAGACCAAACTGGCCTTAAACTTAGGGAGATCTGCCTGCCTCCAGTGCCACGATTAAAGTCATGCACCATCACACCCAGTTCAAGGCATAACATTTTATTTTTAAAAATGGGTTTCTGTGCAAACGATGCAACTTTTTTTTTTTAACCATCAGCATGGTTGTTGAAAAACAACTAGTTAAGTTTGTATACTGCTGTCTTGGGGTACCCAGAAACACTTACAAGTATGTAAGTGTTACACCTGACACCTAAAATCCCCGGGCTGGAATGGTGAAGCATTTGCTAGCCTGGCTCAGGCAGTAGCATCTCTGAATGTTTTACTCTCTCAAGTTTTTTATCTGTAAGATATCAGCTCCAAATGAAGTGATCTGCAAAGTCCCTTTGGCCTACATAGCCCCTGTAATTCTAATTTGGAGCACCATTTTTCTCTCCTTAGTAGAATATTGAGTTATGAGACTAAATGGTGGCATACTTACTATCAGGGAAGACAGCACACAGGTATACTGGTGGGTTTTTGCTTTTGTTTTTTGAGGGCCAACAACACAACCTACAGTCATCTGGGAAAAGAGAGCCTCAGCTGACAAAATACCTCTATCAAACTGGTGTGTAGGCCAGTCTGTGGAGCCTTTTTTAAACTGATAATTGATGTGAGAGGTTGAGGTACCACTCATGAGCAAAACGGCCTGGGTTGTATAAGAAAGCTGGCTGAACAAAACACAGGAATACTTCCTGCTCCTCTGCAGCCTCTGCTTCAGCTTCTGCTTCCAGTTCCTTTGCCCTGGCTTCCTTTCATGTTGAATTGTGATTAAAACATGTAAGCCAAATAAACCCCTTTTCCTCAAGTTGTTTTTGGTCATGGTGTTTCTTACAGAACTAGGAAGTAATCAAAGACACAGGGAAACCCACAAAAGGCTTTTCAGTGGCTTTTATTTCCATTTCACTTGGTGATCACCAAAGCATGCAATAATTAATATTTAATAATATGCTTGAATACTTGGTCTTTAGTTGCCAGAGCTGCTTAGGAAGGATTTTAGGAGGTGTGGCCTTGTTGGAGGAGGTGTGTCACTGGGGACAAGGTTTCAAAAAGACCCTTCTCTGCCTGTTATTCCCAGTGTGTCTCACTTTCTCTGTATCCAAATAGCAGATCAAAATGGAAGCTCTCAGCTCTTCTTACCTCCATGGCTTTGCTCTGCCATCATGGACTTTAACCCTCAGAAACCACAAGGCCCAAATTAAACATTTTCTTTTATAAGTTGCCTTGGTTGTTATATTTTATTACAGTAGTAGAAAAGAAAGGCAATATGCAATAGGTAGTTTTCTGGATATGTGCTGCTTTCTACACATGGAGTTACTTAGTATGTAGCAACCTTGTAAGGATGTTCTGAGTATCTATAGTGGACAGAAAGGATAGGAAGTCAGTCTGGTAGAGAAAGACACAGTAAAGAAACGAAACCACAGCTCATTGCTGCATGGGAAGCCACAGTGAGACAGGCTAGAGAGTGACTGAGTCACTGGGCAAAGAAGTAAATTAAAAAAATTAAATCAAAAAAAAAAAATTTAAAAAAAAAAAAGGGGCTGGAGAGATGGCTCAGAGGTTAAGAGCACTGACTGTTCTTCCAGAGGACCTGAGTTCAATTCCCAGCAAAACCACATGGTGGCTCACAACCATCTATGATGAGGTCTGGCGCCCTCTTCTGTAAAACTGTATGCATAATAAATAAATAAATCAAAAAAAAAAAAATTTAAAAAAAAAAATTAGACAGGTATTGTGATGGCACAGGCCTTTAATCCCAGCTCTTGGGAGGCAGAGGCAGGTGGGTCTCTGTGAGTTCGAGTTCAGCTTGGTCTACAGAGTGAGTTCTAGGACAACCAGAGCTACATAATGAGACTTTGTGTCAAAGGATAACAACAAAAGAATTAGACAAGACTTCAATATAGCTCAGTGGTCATAAAATCCTAAAGACTCCAGGTTCAAACCTCAGTAGTATGGTTATGGAGGGGTTTTGTAGAGATCAGACAAATCAGTTTTAAATAGGAAAGCACTGCCTGGGGGGAGGTGCTGAGGGTGTGTGTGTCCTAATCATAAAGGCCTAAAAGAAGCTAAATTAATAGAGACTTTAAGAGCCCTTAAGGACTTAAGAGTCCTGTTTCAAATTGATGTACAGATTAGGAAGAAACACAAAGGCATGAGGGGTCCAAGCTTCAGGGTTGGATGTGCATGGTGAAGGAAATTGAGCACAAAAGTCTGAAATCTGCCTAAGGTGACTATAATTCCATCCTTAGATATGTTCCTATGTGATGCTGAGTTTAAGAACCACTAAGAAGATGTTCAGGCAAAGGTTCTCCGTCTGTGTTTTTAGATGAAAAAACATTCAGATACCTGAAAATGTTTTTTCTCTGTTTGGTCATGGAATTGTATACCCATACACTCACAACAGCTCAATGGCTTTATTATTGTTGTTGTTATTGCATTAGAGACTGAATCCAAGGCTTTGTACATTCAAGGCAAGCTCTCTACCACTGAGATAGACTCCTCTGTCCCTTTCCATTACTTTTGAGGGCCCCACTTCCTAAGCACAGATTAGAGGAAAGCTCCCGCCGCTCTAAAGGAAGACTGGTCACTGTCATGGAGTACTGATTTACAGCACTCGAGGTCCAGGCCAGGAGAGACACCAAGCTTCGGGAGCTGCTCATTATCTAAAATGTCTGACTCACTACACTCTTAGGGTAAAGAGTACTCGCTCTCTCAACTCAGGCAGCAGATGGCTGAGGCCCCGGGAAACAGAGAAGACATGAGAACTTCTTGCAAAGTTCTGAGGCTGGAAGAGGCTGGAGCCCTTTGCTTAGAGAAAGGATCCCTTCCATATGGCTGGAAAACCTGTTTCCACGAGGTTTGTAGAACATTCTGGTCTGCTCTCTGCATCTTTTAAGAGAGATATCAGAGAAACCACTTGCAGGGTTCACAGACCATGTACCCACTCCAGGGGCTAACTAGGTCAGCATCTTTATGCTGGATTATACAACATCTAGCATAACTCCTATACAAGCATTTTTTTCTTTCATTGCACCTTAATTTCCAGATCATCGGTTACTAACTTTTTGGTATCAAGATGTTCTTAGATCCCAGAAGTCTGAGGTTTTTTTTTTTTTTTTTTTTTTTTTTTTTTTTTTTTTTTTTTTTTTTTTTTTTTTTTTTTTTTTTTTTTTTTTTTTTTTTTTTTTTTTTTTAATAGGCATTGTATTGTTGACATTTGGTGTTACTAACAACCGTACAGCTTTTTAAACATAGAAACTTTATTTTCATTACTTTCATAACTTTTAAAAGAAATTACAGATTTCACATTTGGTCTATAGTTTTTTTCTCTTTTCTTTTTTAGATTCATTCGTTTTATTTCATGAGTATTAGTGTTCTGCCTGTGCGCATGTCTGAATCAGAAGAGTGCATCAGGTTCCCTGCAGCTATATAGTCCTCTACAGTCGATTATGAGCAACCCTGTGGGTTCTTTCTGGGGACTGAACTCAGTTCCTCTGCAAGAGTATCTGGTGCTCTTTACAATAGCGCAGCCATCTCTTCAGCCCTTGGTCAGTAATTTTTAAAAAGTTTGCAAATAATCATTCAAACCACTGACCAGGAAAGCTTTGTTCAACGAAACTTCATGGTGTGATTTGCTTGTTTGCTTGTTCTGGAAAGCAAGTTTGTTTCAAAACATTCTACATTTATCGTAGAGTGTCCTGAAATGCACATCAAAGTCGACCTGCTCTTTTTCTCTTCCCTTTTTAAAAATGCCATACAGTGTAACAGGTGTGACATTTGCTCATGTAGTTTGGGTTGATTCCCTAGACCAGCTCCTCTCCCCCATTCTTCTTGCTTATGCTGCCTTCTTGTACCCTGCCACCCCCAGTACTTAGAAAGAGTTATTTATTCACTTATTATTAGTAGAAATCAGTACATTACACATTTTATGAAAAAATTATGATTTTCAAAACATTTTCTGATGAGAGGGGCATCAATCTACATTAATTAATGTAATTTAGCTCAGTACATCTCTGTAATGTCAGGCTAATTGCAACATATTATTCTTTATTCATCTATATGCTTCTGCATTCTGTCTGTTAGCAGACGTTGATTCTGCTAAAGATGTTCATGGAACTGGGCTGTGGTGGTGCATGCCTTTAATCCCAGAACTCAGGAGGTAGAGGTAGGCAGGTCTCTGAGTGTGAGAAAGTCAGCCTGGTCTATAGAGTGAGTTCAAGACAGCCAGGGCTATGCAGAGAAACACTGTGTGTGTGTGTGTGTGTGTGTGTGTGTGTGTGTGTGTGTTGGGGGATTAGTGGAAAGAGGCTGAGGATGTGAGACTTTGGTAGAGTATTCCTATAGCATGCATGAGACTCTGCATGACCTCTTTCCCCAGTTTGCTTATTTATTTGTTATTTTTATTATTTATATGCATTTGAGGAGAGCAGAGTCTCACTGTGCTGCTCTTTCTGGCCTGGAACTCTCTAAGGCAGGCTGGCCTTAGGCCCAAAGAGATTGAACAGCAGCCTTCTGAGTACTGGGATTAAAGGTGTGTACCACCACACCCCACTTCAATTTATTTGTTTATTATATCTATGGTTAAGAGAACTTTGAACTTTTGCCCAAGGATCCAAGTTCGGTTCCCAGTATCCACACTGGATGGCTCACCACCACCTGTAACTCTAATTCTAGAGCATTCAGTGCCCTCTTGGATTTCCCAGGCACATGCCAATGCACCAACACATACAAACATAATTTAAAGGGGGTAGAGAATTATGTGAAGATGGCCCAGGAGTTAAGACTTTGTACTGCTCTAGCAGAGGACCAAAGTATGGTTCCAAGAACCCACATCAGGCTGCTTGCAACCATTTATAACTCCAGATTCAGGGTCCTCTTCTGGTCTCCACAGGCACTACACTGATGTGCACATATGCCTAGAAATGAATATATACATAATTAAAAATATTTTTTAAAAAATATATAAATGTAGGGATAAATCTAAAGAAAAAGAAAAGATTTGTATGAAGAAGACCTAGCCTCACACAGTTAAAAGAAGATATACATTATTAATCTTGTCAAGTAATTGTGAATATTTTTCTTGATACTACTCTATAGTTCAAGGAACAGCAGTTCCTTAAAAGTTATGAGCAGTATGGACTCTGAGCTTTCTAAGGTTTTTTTTTTTTCTAAATTCATTGATTCATTTTTCCACTTTGAGTGAATTTTCTGCAATGACCTGACTTAGTAGCATTATGCATTGAATACTTACAATATGTTGGTTAAATTGGGCTAGGCAGATCTTTCAAAATGTTGACACTACTTTAAAAAGTCACATTTATTAATATCACCATTGATCTCATAAAACAAATGAAGTGTTAGGAAGCCATTAAATTCATGATAATAAACACAAGTCATGTAAATTTTTACTTGTAGTTATAAATACTGCCCTTTCTAGAAAAACACTATGATTTTCTTTCCTTGAAATTACAAGCTCATATCATTGTTTTTTTTTTTCTTTTTTAGATAAACCCAAGTTTGTCTGCCAATCATTCTTCAAGTAAAGATAATGTTGCACAAAAATGAAGACTATTTCCACCAATCTCAGCAGTGATTTTTCTCTGGAGCACTGATGCACTTCAGTGGCAGCAGGACTCTCTCTGCACCCATTTCTGTGCCACAGAAAAAGTCCTGTCTCAAGGGTTGAGATTTAGGAAAATTCAGAATTTTTACTGCTCCATCAAGGACATCTTCCCTTTTGTTTTCTCTCATTGTATGTGCTGAAGAAGAGAATGGCTAATCATAATTGTGGTGCCCTGCCTTGATCTTGTCAAGGTGCCAGCATTTTACCTATCATGGCCTTGGCCTCCTTACTGCAGATGCCAGCATGGAGAAAGGGGCAAATACCATCTTAATGTTAGTATAAAAGTTTAAAAACCATTAATGAATTAACATTATTGGGGGCTGTTGCACACGCCATGACATACATGTGCAGGTCAGAGAAGAACTTGCTAATGTTGGTCCCTTTAATCCAGCATTGGCCACCAGCCTTGTCAGCAAGTGTCATTTTCACTACAAAAAAACTTGTGACCCTGTAGACCCTCTGCAGACTTTATACTATTCCAAGAGCTGTGATTCCACTGTTTACCCACCTTTAACAATTCTTGGGCTTAAACAGAATTACACCTGTGAGTCAGCACTTATGAAAATATCTTTGAATGCACAACTAAAAAATAGAATCTAAACAAATCTTATTTGATGGATGATGGAGATGGGGTAGAGAGAGTACCATGATTTTTAAGAAAAGCCTAGTGAAACAAAACAATATTTGCATCTAATGCTATGGTAAGACTCCAAACATATGATTAAATTTTGATTTTGAATTTTGTTGTAGTAACCTCCAATATTTATCTTTTAATATTTTAGATTGGTCCAACATTAAAATTTGTTTGAATATATAGAAATTAAGGGTGGATACAAATGACCTTGAAGAGTGTTGCCTATTGTCTGACCTGGGATTTAAACACAACACCCTCTGTTTATTTCTATTTCCTATTGTTATATATTACTTCAAATAATTTTTGGGAAAAGGCAGAAGTATGAATAAATTCCATTTAAAATGCTTTTGGCTGTTGATGAAACACCTATATAATTAAAAGTTGAAAGCTTTTGCCTGCATGCCTTTAAAAGGTCGCAGGAAATGTACTGGGCTTGGGTGAAGGAAGGCCCCAAAGTGTGTTTTCAATTATAGTGCAGTAAGTACTGTGAAGAGTCATTGCAGTTGCAGGAAAAGGTGGTGCCATGTCCATTTACAGTTGTGAGTCGAATATCCTAGATAAAGGTTCTGAGGGAAACCATTGTGTTCACCACTTCTTAGGTGTGAAGTACCCACTGCAGTCTGCCTGAAATAGATGAGCTTCAGTTTATCATTCATATGTGAATTTCAAACCTGACACGTCTTCCAAGTCACAGCCAATTGGATTTGACCTGAATTGAATGATAGTTTATTTCAAATCAAAACACCAGGAAATTTAACTGCCTTTTATTTGTTTGTTTTTCTTATTTTGACACAGTCTCATTGTGTAGCCCCTGCTGGCCTAGAGTTTGCTATGTAGACCAGGCTGGCCTCAAGCTAATAGAGATCTGCCTGCCTCTGCCTCCCTAGTGCTGGGATCAAAGGTGTTAGACACTGTATCTGAGTTCAACTACCATTTTTAAAAGAAAAACACTTTTGAATTTGTTTAAGGTTGATGTGCCAGTTCAAACTCAACTGTTTTATGTTGCACTCATTTTAGCAGACATTTAAACCTTGCTTTTGATTGCATCACTTAACATTGGGGTGCTTGATATGTTGGTGGGCATTAAAAAGAGGGTTCATCCTGGGAGTTGAGTATTAATGAAAGCCATCTTTTGGGAGACACAGTCCCTTTTATGGTTTCCTAATGAAAACAATATAGATTCGACTTAACCGCCATGGCTCTAATAAACACCACTGGCTTCTAAGCCCCATTAGTTACCCATGCCAACTCAGAGAATGCCTTTTCAATGTTCTCTTCACATGACTCCACCCTCTTTGGTGAAAACATGTTTAAAAATTGGTAGAAAAATATTTAACATAATAAGATGACGATTTGAGGGCTTTTTAAAGCTCAAATGGGAAGATGTAGTTTAAATAATGTACCTTTTTTATTTTTTAGCTCTGATTCATGACATATAATGTATTCCACCAAGTTCAAAGTTTCTCCTTACAAAGAGTTTTATGAAATAACTCTTCTTCAGACCAATTTTTTACTTCAATTATAGTAGCAGATTTTGGAGTTTTAAATCATTAACAACCTCTCAGTGAACTTTTATCCAAATGGCTCACAGTCAGAGAATGAACTGTTCTGTTCACTGAGTACCTTTTGTATGGAGACCATCCTTTTCCTCTTCATGTGTCTCTTTGAAGCAAGATGTGTGATTTGTAAAGTAATGAAAGTATATTGTTTAATGAAAACTGCTGTATGAGCTCAAACTGCATACTGGAATTGCTTCGGGGTGAACTTCAGCTACCTGTGTTCTGGGGAGAGGGGGATTTCAGAAGTTAAGATCACTGTAGGAATATCATGTAGCAGTTAAAGTCAACCTCAGTGAAGTGATATAAACTTATTTTCCCTCTTTCTTGACCAATGACCTGTAATTTTTGTTTAGGTTGAGTTTCCAAGTGTTAAACTAAACCGGACTCTTCAAAATTGGGTGTTCATTCCACTCATCTACTGATACTTAGCCATATGCTATCTTTTAATTAAAAATATAGATTTATTTTCAATGGACTGTGTTGAAAGAGTGTGTGAGAGTCTGTAACCTCCAGACTCAAGGTGATGGGGTGAGAGTGAATCTTCCCGTGACAAAAGCGTGAAGAATTTTATACAGAACCAAATGTAGTTCAATACACAAAAGAAAGTGGTTAGTGCAACCTATTTCTTTTTTAAATAAAAAAATCTGTAAAATAATGTTTCGGGGGGGTACTTTTCACCCCCCCCCTTTGATTGGGCGACCAGCGGGATAAATTTGAAGAAGTCCATCCCACCCCAGCACGCGCGCCCCCCATTCTTTCCAGACAGAACAGTTGTAAATGCAAGGCTGAGCCCGCCCTGAGAGCCTTAGGGCACCTTCCTCTTTGCTGTGTGTGTGTGTGTGTGTGTGCGCGCGCGCGTGTGTGTCTAGCTCTCTTTCCCTCAGTCTGTGTCTCTGTGTGTGTGTGTGAGTGTGTGTGTGTGACAGGGAGAGAGAGCGCGAGAGGAGAGCGAGAGAGCGAGCTGCGAGCTTGCTGCCGCCGCCGCTGCCCTTTGATCCCGACATTAGTGTTAGGGGCTCGGAGACACAGCGCGCGGCCATAGACACCGCAGCACCGGCGCTCATTTATTTATACCTCCCATCACACGCGAGCACAGGACACACACACACTTACACCTATTAGATCCGTTTCCATTGAAGAATATTACGCTCGGGGACAAGCCAGGTGCACGACCAAAAAAAATTTTTTTTAAAAAAAAAGAAAAAAAAAAAAAAAAAAGAAAGAAAGGAAAGGAAAGAAGAAAACCCCTCTTCTGGCTCCAGGAAACAAGCTTCAACCCACTGCACACACCGGAGAAGGGGTTTCCCCCTGCCCGCCCCCCAACTACCTCCCTGCTCCTGCCAGTGTCTGCCTGTCTGCCCCCACGGGGGTTTATTTGATCTCACATTAACCGAGGAGGAGAATGTGAGAAAAGGGGAAAATGCCCAGGAGGAAGCAGGAGCAGCCCAAGCGCCTTCCCTCACGTAAGTCATCCCTTCTCCACCTCCTCTCGTGCCATTTTCTTGCCCTCCCTCTCCTCTTTCCCGTCCGCGGCCTCGGCCGTTGTTTTCTGCATTAGTTTAGGGTTACAGAGGTGAAACTGACAAAGACACAGCCCGGGTTACTCCTCGTTTAGGTCTATGCCGAGGCAGCCATGTTGGTGATGATCAGCCCCGTGCCCTTTCTATTCTCTCTCTCTCTTTTTCTTTCTTTCTCCAGCCCCCCTCTTTTTTTTTCCTTGAGATCGGGCTTCCCCCCCTTTCCCTCCCCTCCTCATTCCGGGTTGCGGGGAGGGGGCTAGGGGAGAAGTGTGGATGCCGGGTTTTTGTCGCGGGTGGGGGGAGGTGGGAGAGGTTGCAATCTTGAAAAAGGAAATTCCGTGTGGATCCCGGTGCCCGGGGGTGCGGGGTCGGGGCGCGCGCCGGGCCGGGGCCGTGACATGGCGATCGGGGGTGTCGGGGCGAGGGCGCGCTGCCGCCTGCCGGGCTGGGGACCGGAGAGGTCGGTCTCCGGCGAAAGGTTGCGCCGGGGTGGGTCGGCCGCGGAGCCGCGGGCGGCCGGAGCTGGAGGCGGAGGCGGTGGCGGAGGGGGGACCGGGGGCGGCCGTGGAGGGTGTGGGGGCGCAGGGGGGGGGCGCGGGCGGCCGATTGGGGGGCGAGGCCGGACAGCCGAGCGGATGTGGGGTGCGGGAGCCGCGCCGAGGCTGAGGCGAGGCAGCCAGGGCGGCGCGCGGCGCGCGAGGTCCCTGCAGAGCCCAGGGGAGGGCGGAGCAGGGCTCCCGGCCGCAATAAAATGCGGGGTCAGGCGGAGCAGACGGAGCCGGGGCGACGCGGGCTCGCAGACCCCCCTCCCCGGCCAGCCCGAGCAGAGTCCGCGACTAAAGTGCATCCCAGCCCTCCTGCTGTAGCCACACACACCAACTGGTGACTCGCGCCGGGCTGCGCGGCCGGGTCCCCGTCCCCTCCTCCACCCGCGCCTCGGGTCCCTCTGCGCCGCCCTCCCGCTTTTCTTTGCGAGACTCTTAACTTTTCCCCCACTCCCTCTCGGGCTCCCCCCTCGTCCCTCCCAAGCTCTCTCCGCTCTGAGTGTTCAGAGATGCTGCTGAAGCTAAAAGTGAAGGAGAAAGAAGCAACTAAAAATATCCCCCCGGGGCCGCCCGGCTCCTTGAATGCAGGGGAGAGGGGGCAGGGGAGAAGGCGTGGGGCGGGGTGGCGGGAGGAGGGGACGCGGGAGGCGCCGGAGGGAGGGGTCGGGGGAGACGGAGGGTCAGTTTCTCCTCCCCCCTCCCCGCGCTGCTCCCCTCTCCAGGGCGGCTTGGCGCTGCTCAGAGCCCGATCCTGCAAAACCCGGGCTGGGGGCGGGAGTGGAGCTGGAGCGCCCGCCCGCCCGCCCGCGCGGGTGTCAGGCCGACGTGGTCGGTCACCTGAAGTTCACGGAGGGTGGGGGAAGGGTTAAGGTTATGGTGTCTCGGGCTGTGTGTGAGCGTGTGTTTCCGCCGCAGACTGGCGAACGCGATCAATCTCCCCCTCGCGAAATCTCCGCGGCGGTGCCCACGCGAGGGGGCCGCGGGGCTGCTTGTGGCCCGGGCGGGCGCGAAGGCACCCGGACCGTGGCCGAAGTGGGCAGCAAGGGCACGCGCGGGCAGTCCGCTCCGCAAACAGTGCTCCGCAAACATTCCTCCTTTTTTTCCCCCCTTCCCGGTACGCAAGGAGTCAACGCACTGGGCTCGGGTTGTGCTTTTTTTCCCCTTCCTTTAGGGAAAAAAAAAATGCCCTCATGCTTTCTTCCTTTCTTCGCCTGCCCGCTAGAGGTTCTGAGGATAATATCACATATGTAATATATATGCACATAAAATCACTCGCAGGCGGCTGCGTGTGTAGGAAAATTTTGTGCGAGGAGGAGGAGAAGGAGGCTCTGTCGGGGCGGGCGAGGCGGGAGGCTCCGCGTTGCGATTCACAGAAAACTCGCAGCAGTTGGTGGAAGTGTGCGTGCACATGGCCCCCTCTACTCGGACGCGCGTGGGCAGGGGCGGGAGGCCGGTGTCCCGGGCGGGATCCAACCGGGGGAGGTTTGCCCTGCTCGCACAAAATGAGCTTCAGTGTTCTCTGCGAACTTGCCCTTAGATGGCAACTTTGGGAGCTGATGAGCTTGTGTGCGAAAACCAGGGCGGTGAGGTTACTTGGTCATTTTCCTTTCTTCTGCCCCTGCTTTAAAAAAAAAAAGGTTGGCGGGGTTGGAGGGAGGGTGGGAGAGGAGAAGGGATCTATCTGTTTCGGCGGAGGCTGCTGGAACGCTGCCCCTCCCGTGCTGCGCAGTGCACTCGGGCAGCTGCAGCCTGCCCTGCCGGTGACCTTGACCCTGACCTCTTGTGACTACCCTCAGTCTGAGAGGAAATTCAGGCTCCATTTTAGCTCGGGTGTCTGGTGGGCCTCTCCTATGGGTTGCTGCCTGTTGATGAAGTTATATTTTGAGAGTGGGTTCCCTCCTCGTTCTCTGAATACTTTTTATCTTCTCTCAAAAAAAAAAAAAAAAAAAAAATCGCCTCTCTCTTGCAGTCACATCAAGCCACTTTAACCTAAGTAAGAAGCAATTTACTTTTGGAAGCCCTGTAAACGCTCCCCCCCCCCCTTAAGGGAAACCTTAATTTGTAAGGGGTTTTCACCTCTTTTTGAATTGAAAGATTTTTTTTCTTTTCTTTTTCTTTTCTTTTCTTTTTTGGTATGTGCTGCCTTTTCTAAGTCTATGGTCATGGCGCGCGCGGGGGGGGGGTTAACATGTGTTTTATAAACAATTTACATTTTGACTAAGCAGTTTCTGGGCAAATGGTGTATTTTGCAAGTCAGTCATTGTAACCCAGGGCTTGCTAAGAGCCAGGGAGGATCCCAGAAACTTGGGTAAAAGTGATTTCCACCTAGTATAGTTGTAGATCTACATCCTGGTTTTCAATACTGAACTGTTATTTATGTGTGAGAAAAGGGCCCTTTCCCTGGGAGAACTGTGCTGTATCAAGGTTAAAATACAGTTGAGTCTGGGGATTCAAGGTGCCTGGTAGAAGTTATCTTGGAGTTTTAAGGAGTTATATAAAAACATATGTAAAAGTTGGCCCTGAAAAAAAAAATGATGTGCCTTGTAGCTGAGACAAAAAGGTTATTAATTGAGTGAGCTGGGAAATTTAAATTGTTTCTAAAGCCAAAGATCCCTTTTGAGTAAATGCACGAGTTATTGAAGCCAGTGTTGGTATGTGGATTTTAAAACTGAAAGTACCGGTAAACATTTAAGAAATGAAGCATGTGTGATTGGTGAGCATGCACACACACACACACACACACACACACACACACACTCACACTTGTGCTGTTAGAATTTGTAGAACAGTTAAATGCTTTCCAGTTTTCTAACACTCTGTGTTTGTACCTTAGCAATATGGCTACAGAGTTTTAGAGCGTGCTCTGTTGCTTATACAGATCTTTTCTGTGAATGGAGTTTCCTCCTCACATTAAACAATACTACCCAGGAACAGTCTGGCCCTGCAAAGCCCACTGCCTTCTCAATGGACAGCACAGACATCAGGGAACCTGGACAGTTCACCCTAGAGTGGATTAGTCCTGGAAATCCAGGCGAGCACTTGGTATTATCTGATACCAAGTCTGGGGTGAGTCTTGGCTCCTGGCAAGAAGTACTAGCAATTCCCCAGGCTGGGCTCTGGCCTGCTAAGGTTTCCTAGTTTCTTCTGTTTAGCTAGACACCCCTGGGACTGTGCAGAACTGAATTAGCTTTAGAGATGTGCAAGCCTTTAACCTGACACTCCTAACCTTAGCCTTGAGTTTCTGATTTAAAATTCTACAGTCATTTTCTTCTGAGCCTCAAAAGTAAGTGTGCAAGTGTGTGTGTGTCTGTGTTTATGATGTTGCATGGGCCTCCTCATACATACATAGGAAAAAGTGGTATATGTCCTGTGGAGATGAGGTGTCCACATGTCACAGAGAGGTGTTGTGGTCTCTTCTGGCGGTGCCACCCAGCCAAGATGTTAAACCTGTATTATATTTGAGGGGTAGGGTTAAAGTTTATTACTTAAAATAAAGGCCTTTGTTTCTTGGATTAATGCAGTAATTTTCATTTTGGGATTTAAAATGTGACTTAACTGCTGGTGATGGCTCCTTTACAAAAGTTCTTTCATTAATAAAGTCCAATGCCAGCTCAAGAGAATGGCCTAGAGGCCCTTTGAGCTGAACCAGGCACTGACCGTCAATCCCTAACAGTGTAACTTAGAAGCTCTGTCAGTCTAAGAAAGGATGGGAGGGACAGCCTGGGGACTGCCTGGCAGCCTGGGACCTTTCAAGCATTATTACTATGGGATCCTGAGGCTGAGAGGGAGGGGTCAGAAAGGTCACTCAAGTGCATATATTGCATCTGTATGTCCTTTACCGTGGTAACCAGCACTTTAAAATTCCATCATCAGCACCAGTTTACCCCCCCCATATAAGCTTAGATCCTATCATATTTATCATGGGGATCTCCATGATACCTACTCCCCAGGGGGAGCATGAAGAAAAAGTTAATAAACTGTTTTGTTATTTCAGTGTTTTCGTTGTTTACTCAGTTGTGGGTCAAGATCAGAACAGGTTACTGTGTTCTTCATTAACAAACAATGCTCTCTAGTAAAACTGGGAAGCAAAAAGACTGGAAACCAACTGAGTCCTTTATTTTTATTTTTATTTTTTTGCTTTTATGAGTCAGTTTCTCCTCACCTCCTCGTGCTATGTGCGCGCACACGCTCTCTCTGTATGTAGCCAAAGGAAAGAAACTTAACTCTACTTTTATTTCTTACTAATTTTGCAGTGACCAGGAACTCTGACCTGACTAACTCATGGGAAACTTTTTCAGTCTGCAGCAGCAGAGCATTTTATAGCTCTTGTCAGACAGGTCTAGTGATTCTGGGGATCATTGTTATCTAGTCCCTAAAGGAGTACCCATGCATCTCTAAGACAGTAAGGAGGTAATCACAGGGTTTCCTGTTAAAATACAGAAGGTGGCCCCAAAATCACATTCCCTCTAATGCTTCAAAATAGTTTCTAATAAAAAAATTGATTTTTAATTTATCTGTACTGCCATCTCTCTCTCAAGATGGCACAGCTGGTGTGAGTTGACAAGTCTTGCATAAAGCGTTAATATATCACGCTGGAGAAGTCTAAATTGGTCAGCTTTCTGTTTGCCTGAGCGCTGCTGCACATTTTGTAGTTGAGCATCTTTAAATGGTCTCTGTTAGGGGTTCTCAGGAAGGTGAAGGAAACCCCCTGTCTGGAAGGGATGTGCTAAAATCTGACATAGTTGGAGGCTCAAAGGAGGGTGTGCAGTGGGCTGCCCAGGCAGGTTCCTGGCGTCAAAAGGTAAGGGATCTTATTAATTACTATTGACATGGATTTGTAGATGATTCTAGGTTAGAAATATGTGGTGCTGGACTGGTTGGAAAATCTGTTTATTTAATAATTCTAGTAGCTTGAGTTCAGATTGTGAAGTTTTATGAAAGGGAAGAAGTTTTGTCATCCCATGCCATCAACTCTGTGTACTTACATACATGTAAATTGGATGAGCGATTGGGATTGCTATGGCAAAATGGCTTTGGTCAGATACTTTATTAAACAACACATTTTTTTCATAGTTGTTGAGGTCGAGAAAGTTCAAAATCAAGGCAACCACAGATTTGGTGTTCTGTGGTAAAGACTCCCATCTCTTCTCCCTCGGTAGTGCCTTCTGGTTACTTGTGTGGTGGAAGTGCCTCAGTTGCCTGGAGCCTTTTCTTGTCATGGTTCTGCCCTTATGACCTAGTCACCCTAGGAACACCTTCCTCCTGATGCTGTCATGCTGGGGATGAAGTTTCACTATAGGAATCTTTTGGAGAGGGGTTTCAAAGATCCAGCCTGCATATAGGCCAAGCTCAGCGGGAAGGATGAAGGTGCCACACTGCTGCATGGGTGAGGCTGGTCACCAAAGCCATCAGTGGGGACCAAATTACTTTGATGAGGTTAATATATCCCTTAGCTATCATTTGAAGCACCGGTGTCCCCGGTTCTTTACTTTTACATCTCTGGTGGAGTATTAGGATCTCAGAGGCAACGGGAAACAGAACAGGCTGATCTTCCTGTTACGGGTGATAAATTAGTAACTTTTATAATTTAATCATACTGGTGGCAGATCAAGGTAACGAGAGTATGACTTACAAACTGTGACTTTTGAGTATGTATGTTAAAGGATTTCTAACATGAGAGTTTACAAGGCTGTGGGCTTTGTGGTGAAGGAATAGAACTTGGGTTTTGACTTATTAAAAAAAGTTCAGACAGGGTCTAGTTATGGTAAGAGAGAGGTGTGTGTGTTCCTTTGACTTTATTACTTCTTTTGGCCTTGGTAATCTACCCTTTAAAGTCCCGTTTTAGGGGTTCAGCCTTGTGAATACTATTGCCCTGCCCCACTCTTTCTTGCCTCCTTCTGTGGAAGTGTAGCTTAGTAATTCACACCATCTAGGGCTGAGTGTATTAACACTTTGTGTTCACGGTAGCCCAGTTGTCTAACGTATTTTATAAGAACAGAATGCACAAAGCACAGACCTTGGAAACAGCTGAGAGTGCTGCTTGATGGGCTACGTTTCTAGGCCTTAGCTCCCTTCTGTTGCTAAGTTTGGTATCTCCACCCTGTCTGTAAATTACATTTCAGTGACACTGGAGATGGCGTGTAAGTAGCTGCAGGACTGAGAGCCAGTCGATATAGGCTGGTGGGAATGTCGTAGATTTCAAGCAGACTTTATCTTGATAGGAATCGTAAACCACACCAGTGACGATTGCTGTTTATTTTCTAAAAGTCATCCTCATTGCACACACACACACACACACACACACACACACACACACACACACAGAGTTCTGTGACTAACTTTACAAAGTACATAGTGATAACCACCCATAGTCTGAAGTCTGAATGAGGCTGTTAGTGATTCTGCTTTTTCAAATAGTGACCCAGGATTATATTCAATGCAAGTGGATTCTATATGCCTAGAAAGGGTATTTTCTTCAACTGTTCATTTTCTTCCAATTAAAAAAAGACAGCCTTTTCCACAAAAGGTCTCCTTCTGTGGTTCTTAAATGACCAGGTACTCTTTGCCTCTATTTTAAAACAAAATCAAGACATTGAAAGATGTAGCTCAGTAGTAGAGTGCTTTCCTAGCATGCATGAGGACCTGGGTTCAATTACCAATGCTGGAGTGGGAAAAGTGGACCCAGTCCATTTCTCTACTAGTGAAGGACTCAATTCAGAGGTCCCTGAACGTGCGAAACCAAACCCCCTTTGCCTGCTAATTTCTACATAGGTCAGAAAAGTGGCAAAACCCTTTAGAAGCTGGGAGTGAGGGAACAAAGGAAAGGTGAGAGAGAGGTGTGTTTCTGGGGTGATTTGTTTTGAGTGCTCTGAGAGGTTGGCCTTCAAAGGGGACTGAGGAAGGCCAGAAGAAAATGATCTTTTACATGATTGGTCAGTAGTACTCAACGTAGCTCAGCCTTTGAAACAAGCTACTGTACTTGTGGAGGGTAATAGATTTTTCTCAAGTTACCGAGTCTGGTGGTGGATTTTAAAAAGCTCCTGTTTTGTAATGACAGAGAGAAAATATCCTCTGTGACTTTGGCCTCTTTTTCCTTTGCTGTATACTGTGTGGGTAAAGTAAAAACAAAGGGCTCATGTGCTTTTGAAGTTCACGGGCTAGTGGTCAAGTGCACAAGCTCCTGTGCTGGGCTGTTCAGATCTCAGCTCTGCTACTGGCCAGCTGTGTGACCTTGGACAAAGGACTTAACTTCTCTGTCATCCAGTTTCTTCATTTTTAGTGCTAACCGTTTCTGTATCTTCAGAGTCATCATTAGGATCATTTAAATACATGTAAATATTTTATGCACATACAAAGTCATACTTTATTAGTGTCTGCTACATAGAAAGTATAAAGTAGGTAGAATACACAGTTAAGCATATGAAACATGTCTGTGTGCTCAAATTGTGATTAGCCAAAATCTCAAACTTTATGGTGCTTTCTGTGTTTTTAATTTCTGTCCCGTTTTTTCATAGCTCTCATTAGTGGAGTGAATAATAACAATATAATATGGTAAAGTTCATTTACAAGGCTATTATTGTAGGGCTGGACTAACACTTATTCTGTAGGCCAACAATATTATAATAGGCTGTTGCTAAAGGAATGAGTTCCTTTGTGTATGCTATTTGGCTGGAATCATCTAAGTTGTGTAATAATCGTATGAATTATGACAGGATTTTACTCAAAGGTAAGGACAATGAATTCTCTTACAGTAACCTACAGTAAAACTGAGAGGGATAGATGTTTAATAAAGGTTTGTTAGTCATTCACTCAATAGGCAGTCTGTGGATTAAAATGACTGAGAGGCTATTGACACTGGGTTTTCCATATGTGGTGTGGGTCATAGTTCAGAGTTTGCACCAATTGGAGACAGTCAGTCTGCTGTCTTTAATCACAGGGGCCAGTCCAAGCGAGCATATCCCACAGATCTGAGAGTTTTGAGAGGTGTGTGTATGTTGCATGTTCGTCCATGTCTCAGATCACAGACAAGTACCGTACTAGTATGTTCTGCCCCACACAATATGTTTAAAACTTTTAGACAACATTTTGGAAATTGGAGATTACACTCGACTATACACACACACACACACACACACACACATACAGACGGGGGGTGGGGGGGAGGAGAGAGAGCACCAGAGCCATATTTCCAGCTTCTTCTGAGCACTTGGAAGAGTGAGCAGCTCCGGCCCACCTCCCCACATGGCAGCAATCTGCTCTAGTCAGTGGCGGCTGTCTCCTTCCCTGGGCATGTGCTCGTCAGTCTGACACAGTTCCTGCCACTCAGCCGCCATGTCCCCATATGCATGTACACCTGCCCACCTCCCCCAAGTCTCTTCTCTGGCCATCCCTGAAGGCACTTGGATTAGGAACTGCATTTGGAAGCATTTTCTGATCTTTTAATTTAGCACTGTGTGTTAAAGTTATTGTGAACCATATTGCGGGGTGGAGTCCAAGAAGCACGGCAAGGTGAGGGTTCAGATCTTGGCTGTGCCATGTTTCAGCTGTGACAGTAGCAAGTGGCTCTGCCCATCTTTCTCACTTGTGAAATGGTTGAAAAGAAGTTGTGCATGAGTTTATACACATGGATTTTTATATACATGTCCAACATGTAGTATGTATCCAGTAAACACTGATGGTCATAACACACCTGAGATGTGTACTCATTCCATCGAGGGGCTCTGGGTTTCTCACACTGTGCTTGGATAATCTTGATGCCTTTCAGTTTCTGGTCACTGATAGGCAGCTCAGATCTGTGACTATACATTAGACTTGGGTGTCTAGAAGACACAGACACCCCCTGACTTAATTCACTTGGCTTGGAGGCAACCTTTTTAAAATTAAATTCTCCAGACATCTGAATGAACAGCCAGGGCTGAATATTCCTGAATTAGCCAGGACTGTCTCACTCTGGGATGATGTCATCTCAGCCACCAAGACAGGAGATGCTGAGCCCAGGCAAGTTACTGACTATACTTCATTAGATCTTAAAACTGGAGCTTGAGCAACTGGCTCCAGCTTGTCCAGGCTGGTAAACAAAGGCCTGAGGAAGAATCTGAGCTGGTCAGAAGAATTTACTCTGTGTCCTCCGTCATGTGTGTGCATCCCACCCCCAGACCACCGCCTCCTCACTCTGTCTTCCCACCAGGACTTCTCCAGGGCTCTGTGGCTTTGGAAAAGTTATTTCACCTCTGTGTTGCTCAGGTAATTCCCCTTTGTAAAATGGCTAACACTGTGTCACCCTGACATTTGTTTACTTTGTGCTTTGGTTCCTGAAGCTAGTACAGTGTCCTGTATCATCTGCCTGTGAGACAGGAAGAGGAGAACAGACTCTCTTCCCAATTACTGGCAGAAAAGGAGAAACTGAGTCAGAGAAGGAAAAGCAGCTTAAGGCTAACTGTATGAGCGTTGCCAAGGGCAGTACCCTTTGATGAGTCCAGGGAAGCCGAAGGCCATAAAATCCTCCTGAAAGTGTCATCGTGGCACCTTCACAGCAGCTCAGAGATCATGTCCTGTATGGTCCTGACGTGCTGGCAGAACACTTGGATTTGCATGATTCCTGTAAACTGTCACTAATAATATTTCGTCAACAGTGGTGTGCAGTATGTGTTAGGGGCCTGATCCGTGTGCTCAGTGCATGCGCTGCCTCTGGGATGGGCTACAATTAGGCTTCTCTTCTGCCCTTGGTTGGCCCTTCCCTCTGTCCAACGTCTCTCTTTAGAGTGGGAACCACAGCTGTATATGAGAGGAAGCAGTGTTCCAGAGACACTATACCCCAGAAAATGCTATTGATCTGTGCCCCATGAGTCTTGCTCCAGACAAAAGTGGACTTGAGCTAAGAATGTACCGAGTTTCAGTCTGACTTTGGGAAGAAAGAGAGCAAATTACAGTTACTTGCTTTCTGATGGTCGTGGGAGGAGAAATTTTACAGGTCCATAGTAGTGTTTGGAACTGCTGCTTCATTGTAGATGTGGTGTTGGGACTGTGGTGTGGGACTAGCTGGCGCTGGAGTCCAGACTGACCTTGAACTCATGATCTCCCTGCTTCAGTTTCTCTAGTGTTGGGATCATGTGCCCCACCAGGCCTATTTACATGTGGTTTAAGAAGGAATCCCATGGTCCCAACAAAGCTGGACCCAGAGGAATCTTTGACAAGATGAGGACCTGTTTAGTGAATAAATAACAATTGAAAAGCAATCCAGCTCTGAAACAGAAGATCTCCTATGTGTGAGGAAGAGGAGTGACTGTCTAAGATGGCCAGACATTTGGAGCAGGATAAGAAGAAGTGTGGGAGCTTTCAGTGTTGCTGCTGGAGGTAGAGCCTAGGGTCTTCTGCACCCCAGGTATTTATTCTGTCACTGAACCCCATCTCTTTTAAGCCATTATTTTAAAGATTTATTTAATGTGTATGAATGTTTTGCCCTCATATATGCTTGTGCACCATGGGAGTGCACAGAGAGTGACCCACAGAGGTCGAAAGGAGGCTTCAGATTCACTTATGCTGGAATACAAACAGTTGGTTGTGAGCCACCATGTGGATGCTGGGAATGGAAGCTAGGTCCACTGAAAAAGCAACAAGTGTTCTTTACTGCTGAACTATGTCTCTAGCCCCTTATATTTACGTTTAATGAAAAATAGCACATGCTTTATATAATTACTTAGTAGTAGATATAAATGTTTAAAATGTGTTAAGTTCCCTTCTTCCAACTTCCATTCCCAGTGTAATCAAGAAATAGTACTTATAATTCAGCCTCTGTTTGAAATATAGATGTTTGCACATGGTTACCTTATGGGATTTAAGGGCTGCATTCAAAACAAGGGTGGCCACATTACTCTGATAAGTGGGTGGACTCATCTCTGATAACTGAATCCAGACTGGATGCTCTGATGGAAAAATGAAATTGGTAAACTATTCATCAGAAGGGAGGCAAAGAGATTGCTGTAAACTCTTGAAGTCATCGTTTAAGGGATTAATTATTGAGGCAGCTGGGATTGCTTTATCTGAAGAGAAGGGGATGGAGTGAAATCCTGTCTGCTATCTACAGCCAAAGGCATGAAGTTCTGTTGAGCACTACAGGAATGCTGCTCTCAGAGTTCTCATCTGTGTTCAGTTGTCTCCTTAGATGGCAGCTGAAGCTTTCCTTGTACATCCCTTCCTCTAGTCCTTCAGCAGAATGGAAGTGTTTACATCAGTGAGTGGGGATTTGTAGAATTCAGCAAGTAGTGTGGGGTATACCTGATCTTAAGAGCCAAGGAGACAGAGAAAAAGATGGGGGGTTTGCTCTAATTGAGGTTGAAAATGGTTTTTATAAGCAAAGGAGTCACTAAGCAGAAAGCAGAAAGCATCCCAGGAGCAAATCGAATGGGAGCTGCCAAGGAAGATAGTTTCTATTTGATGAGATGAGAAGTGTTATTGAAGCTTGGTGATGTGGCACATGCCTGTGATTCAAGCACTGGGGAGGCGGAGGCAGGCAGATCTCTGAGTTCAAGGCCAGCCTGGTCAATAGTGAGTTCCAGGACAGCCAGAGCTACTAAGAGAAACCCTGAGAGGGAGAAAAGAAAAAAGGAAGGGAGGGAGGGAATGGGGAGGACGAGAGAGAGACAGAGAGAGACAGAGAGGAGAGAGAGGTGTATTGAAAACCTAACAACAACACAAACAATAGATCCCCTGTTCGAATGGATGTGATGACATATGCCTGTGATCCAGTGTTTGAGAGACTGAGTCAGGAGGATTATGAGTTCAAGTTGGTCAATTAGTCAATCAATCAATATGCACTCAAAAACAACCTGCCCCCACCCCCAAAGACCCAGCAACTGTCCAACACTGAGACCAATCCTGTGGGTATGGAGAAGTTCGTTTAGCCTGTCTGTCAGGAATGGATTTCTAAGGAGTTCTAATAGTTTGGGGGCATAGTGGTAAGAAGTATTAAACCCTAAAACAATCTTGTTTTACAGAAAAGAATTTTATAAAGGAAGCATTGCTCTGGTGACTTCCTATTATTAGTGTAAAACTAGAACCCATTCTCTTCTTGAGGACACCTCTTTAAATAACTGAACTGTTAGCTTTCTGGAGTTCGGAGATTTGGTGGCTGACACCCCGGCACTGTGGAGCTGGGGGTTTGAGATCCAGTGGGAACTATGCCCCCATGTTTTTAGGGCATAGATTTAAACACAGAGCTCTGAAATGCATGCTTAGCCACAGTTCTTTCATATATTGAGATAATGCAACCATCAGACACATACAGATAGACATTCTAACAAGTATCGTACAATATTCTGTGACTCTGTTGTGCAGATGTTTGTGAGGACATCCACAAGGATCGGTGGATTTAGATGCTGAGGAGAGAAGACATTCTAAGTAGAAGAAAAAGATGGCGCATGAGAGTCTGAAAGGAGCCCAGAATAAGAAACCACTGAGAGAAGGGGCGGGTCCAGACGGAAGGGTAGAAGGCAGGCAAAATCGATTAGATAGGAGGGTGCATGTAGTTCACAAATTAGCCTTGGAGCTTGGTCTTCCCTGTGGTGAAATGGGGTGGAGGCTGTGGGCTCATGGAGGTGGTCACCTTTTAGAGCAGAGAGGTCTCTGTTGGAAAGCAGTTAGGATGAGTGGCTGTGTGTATCACCACTGATGGGATCTAGGAGAGAGCACTGTCTTAGGAGGGCTTTTGGGGCTTCCTTTCTTGCCCCTTTTCGCCTCTAGCATAATTGGCAGAAAGTTCTGGTTTGGGGGCTGTGAGGACGACTCGATGGATAAAGTGCTTGCCATTCAAGTGTAAGGATCCCCAGCACCCACATACAGGTATGGTGGCCTACTTAGAGTGCCAGCACTCTGGAGGTGGAGCTGGGACCTTCTGGACAAGAAAGTAAACTGAACTAGCCAAATTGGTGAGCTCCAGCATCAGCGAGAGACCCTGCCTCAGTAAATCAAATGGAGAGCAATAGAAGACAGTTGGCATAAACATCTGGCTTCCATTGATACATGTGTACATGCACCTGTACATGTGTGCTGCACATGTGGGAAAACAAAGGTGTAGTCTAGTGCACTGCCTTTTACAAGAGAAGACTTGTGTAATTTACATGTCTGTAAGGAAACACATGAAGAAAGGCTGTTGTCACTAACCCAGGGTAACTAGAGTCAGTACAGGTGAGACTGTCTGGGTGGATGCTTATCTGTTTTCCCCACAGCAGTTCATTTTACCCCGTTCAGTAGATTGTTTCCTTTGCCTTTGTCCTCTCTTTGACATTTATAACCGTAGCAGTGTGAGGGCCACTTCCCTTCTGTACCTTGGTACCCTCATTTTGTGATTGCTTTGCTAAGACCCATCCATGTTGATGGATGTAGCTGTCCCACCTTCTTGTTAAGGCTCTAGTATGACACTGGAAACACTGCATGGGATGCTGACTTTGTTTCAGCCTTTTGCTGTTATGAGCAGTGCTTCTGTAGACCTGCAGGTACCTGTCATTGTGGCCCATGTGCTCTAACATTGCCAAGACACTGGTTCTCAAGCTCTGGTTATCAGGATCTATCTATCTGGAACTATCTATATGTCTATCTCTGTCTATTTTTTATTTCATTGAAAATAGATTTTTTTTTCATATTTTTAGGATCTACCTAGATCTCCTGGAAGTTCATAAAGGTCCCCAAGACTTTTTGGGTAAAAAAGAGAGATTAAATGTTTTTATTGCTAAAAATAATAAATCTAACCCAGCATATGTTAATTATAAAAAGCATATTCTTACTGAAAACTTGTATTTTTCCAAAAGCAAGTGAACAAAGTAAGTGGTGTTTTGTGTGTTTCTGCAAATCTTGTAGCTGGTTTCCTAGAGGATAACTAGATTCTCAGATTTGTTGATGTATTTAATCTGTCATACCAGGTTAGTAGGGAAAATCTGCCATCATATAGGTGCATTATCATCTTTGCAGACAGTTGTAAATATTCTTCAAACTACACCAAGATCTTGAAGATTATTTGCAGTGTTGACTCAAAACATTGTAATAAACTTTTTGTGACTGCTACATTCAAATCCACTGAGCTGTCTTGTGTTTTGACTGGACCTCACGTACATAGATAGCATCAGTATTGGGCATTTGGGAAATACTGACTCCCTAAGTTATACAGATCTATGAAATGTTGCTATGTTTCACTGTAAATGTAAACATTATTTATATCTGCAGGAATGCTATCTGAAGACGTCTATACGTGTGGTGGGAATCTGTCAGGGTCATACTGTGTAGCAAACAAGTTTTCCAAAATCTTAATGGTTGCTTGAAAGCATGAATCTTATCACTGGCTGAAACACTGGTGGCCTTTCCTCGAAGTATCAGCTTGACTTCATTCACTTCCAAGAAATAATCTGCCAAGGCCTACATTTGACTGTTGTAATCTGTCAGTTGTCCTTTGCATTAAAAGTAATGCACGTGAAACAAACGTGGCTGTTGGCTCCTAAGCAAACAGCCATATGTGTTCTTTTCCTTGGTGCAGCCATGTACCACAGAACTGGCAGAAAGGCATGAGACTGCATACAATATTACATCATCTATCATATCAAAAAGGTACTTATTCCCGAGTAAAAAGAATATAACTACAAATGTAGTATTGTTGGTCTGTGAAGATTCATCATGTTATCCAGTGATGTCCTGGCTCTTCTGTTGGAGATGAATGCCACTGATTACCACCCTTCCTGCTTAGTTTTCTGTCAACTTGAAGAAAGCTAGAGGTATTTAAGAACAGGGAAACCTGTAGATTGATCTGTGGGGCGTTTTCTTTATTAATGAAGATATGGGAGGTCATTACCCATTGTGGGTTTTGTTGACTCTGGGAAGGTGGTCTAAACAGTGTTCCTCTATGGCTTCTGCTTCAGTTCCTGCTTGCAGATTCCTGCCTCAACTTCCCTCAATGGACTCTTGACTCCTACACCCCTTTCTCCTCAAGTTGCTTTTGGTTGTGGTGACACAGTGATAAAAACCCCAAGTTAGACACCACCTGTCCAGCTTGTTTGCCTCAGAGGCTTTGTAGTCACAGAGAAGAGATGGTACGGGTGTGGCCTTCTTTCCTTCTCTTCTGTCCTTAGTTTTTCTCAGAGTTCAGACCCTCTCCCATCTCATCACACTGGTTATTGACTGGTCTTGGCTGACTCGACTTCCATAATATCTCTTGATGTCACCATGTTTCCACCTCCCGTCCTTCTGTAGTGAATACTCTCATTTTCCCAAATAATTGGAATAGCTGCCCCTGCATGTATTTTTATTTAACCCCTATCTTGCCTTCCCCTATCTAGTTTATTCTTCATGCCACCATCTCAGGTAGGCACTGAGCTCTTTGAGGCGTTGGCATGAAAATGAAGTTTGAACTTCTAGACCCTGAAATATGCTGCCTAAGCCCCTGTAGCTCCGCCCTCTCATGTAGCCCTTGTTTCATGAATGATTGCATCTGCATCCCATACTTCATGCCCCATTCACATTCCTATATTCACATTCTTTCCCCCATTTATAGAGTGACCTGGTGATAGCTTGGCCAGACAATGTCCTCCTTTGCCTTCAGATATCAGAGAGGTCCTGCTTGTTTTTCTTCTCTATGGTTACAGCTACTGGGCAGAATTAGGCAACTTTTCCCTGATTCACTTATTGTTGCTTGTTGTTATTATTGTTTTTAGTGACTGGACCTTCTATGAACATGGATTTTTGAATGTAATAGTGTCTGGTTTATAGCAGGTGGGCAATAAATAAATTAATGAAAGGAGAGGTTAAAATCCAGTTACAAAGTCAAGAAATAGAAAATAATGCATGAGGTTATTGAAGAAGAAAAGAGAAAATAAGGGCAAGAGTGGGAGGGAGAGAGAATAAAGAAAAAGATAGGAGATGTTGTAATGGTTTGTGAAGAAGCTATTGTACAGTACAACTGGGCTAGGAAGGAGGTGATGCACAGTGCCGTGCAGATGCTCATGAATGTGGCCTAGAAATGTTTGGAGAAAGTCATATGCTTTAGGAGGAAACTGGGCCAGAAGAGCAGAGGCCAGAGCCCCCACCGTCAGGGCCACCGCTGCCTCCATGCAGAAGGGAGTGCCTGTGGTTGGAAGCCTCTGGCACAGTGTGAGTTGTAGATCCCCCTCCACTATTGGCTGTTTCTGCCTTTCTGTCCTCAGATTGTGCCAGGATTGTAAGGTTTTTTTTCTGATGACTGGGCACATTTGGCATCTGGATTCTATGGCTGCTAACAACCAGCAGTTTCCTGTCTCCTTTGGTTGAGATGACCATGATACAGTTCCTGGAGCCGTATTAATAGCTGAGAGCTCAGCTCTCTGCCATAGCGAGCTCTCAGGCCAGACAGCTGGGTGCCTGGAAGGAAAGGAGAAGGAGACTACACAAGGATGCCAGGGTTATTTGGCCATTTCAGTCCACCTTCACAATGATAGCAAACTTCCGGTATTCATTACTGCCCTACTGCCCAGGATCATGCTTGGATCAAGTGGCCTGATGTGTAACAAGCTGAGATGCAATAGAGAGTCCCTGTGTCCAGAACCTGTGTGGGTTCTGCTCAGGCACTCTTTTTCACATGCTATGGATGTTTTCAAAGCTATATAAAATGTCTTATAGTCTTACTTCTGCCAACTTGATCATCTCTTGAAGTTGTATGTTTTATTCTATTTACTGAGACTCTGCAGTTGTCTGTTGAATATTATTCACTTTGCCTTGGCGTTTTTTTTGTTCTTTGTGAACGGAGAGGAGGCACAGGACACCTTCAGTCTCTGAGCCATCTCTCCGACCTGGTGTTCATAGTTTTAAGAGTTAATTTAGGGTTGGGGATATAGCTAAATAGGTAGAATGCTTGGGTGCTTGTCCTAGCACATAAAACAGCTCTCATGAAGCAGAGGCAGGAGGACCAGAAATTCAAGGTTATCCTTGGCTAAATATTGATGCCAGCTTGGGCTGTGTGGGACCATCTTGCGGGGGGTATTTTTATTTTTTAATTACCGTCATTAAGAACATCAACAAATGGAATATGGAAAAATGTGTACTCCTGAAAGCCTGGCTTATGTTGATCTTAATGCATAAAACCCCAAATAGAAAACAACAGAACACAGTTTCCTCCCAGTAATCTAAAATATGCATATTTAAAACAAAGCCTGATCAGGTAAAAATATTCATGTCAGAAGGCCTTTTCAGTTCATGTATCTCGTCAAAGAGCATCTTCCTGTTGCCCAGTGCATTTCCAACATATTTTTTAAATATCAGTTATTCATGGATGAGAAGCTGGCCAATCAGAATCAGGCACAGTATGTGACCAGTGTAGCTAGAAACCTGCAGACAGCTCTAAGTTCTGTGAGGCAAAAAGAAGATGAGGTGGGCTTATCCACATACAAAGCCAAGGGATTTTATAGTTTCTACAATGGTGAAGAAAGAAATTGATGTGAGCATAATGGGAATGGTCACCACGTGGCTGTGCATGCACACACGGGAGATAGGTTCTGGTTGTTTCTGGAACATCTGCGTGGTTGAAGTTTACATATGGCAACAACAGAGCTCATCCCCTGATCTCTGGTCCTCCCTGGGTACATTTTCAGAAGCACTGAGATTTGCTGGGAGACAGAATATATGTCCCCTAGATCATCATTGCTGGTGTCAGTGAACTTGAGAACAGTTCTAGCTAGCTTCCCCTCAGGTGGTGGATACATCAGAGCTGTCTCAGTGAAAATCACAAGGGGCAGCCATGAGGGTTATCAGAGAAGATAGGAGTCACACCTAGGAATCTTTTTTTTTTTTTTTTTTTTTTTTTTTGAATATGGCCTGGAGCTCACTATGTAGACTGGGATGATCCATCTGCTTCAAGATGTGAGCTCCAGACTTCTTATGAGAACAGTGCAGAAAAGCATTTGGACCAGAAGGGTTCCACCAGCTGCAGGACACCCAGCCCTTGGAATCGCCTTAGCTTGTTGGCTGGTTGTAGTTTTTGTTGGTTTTCAAGGGCTTTTGGCCTTTCATCCTTGACTCCGTATGTGTGTGCCAGGAGGTGAGTGGAGAATCAAAGCAGAGCGTGAGTTAAGAATCCACTTGATTGCCTGATAGCAGGTCTGGCTCCGAGCCTGGCTGGAGTAAAGGTTAAAATTGTTGGCCACCTCATAGCTTGAGTTAAGTTTGCGTTAGGTGTCCTTGTGATCTCTTGTCTGGTGTCATGGGTTTTTGTGCCCAACCAGTAAAAAAGTATTTCCCCACAATCAATGATACTCATATCTTTCGGGCTGGTTTGAGTGGTAGGCTGTCTCCCAGGAATCTTTTGTCTGTGTCTTATGTCAGTTACGTTCTTAATTGAAAAGTACAGAGCAGTGTCATCTCATCTATGTATTATGTATGCATGCATGTATGTATGTATGTATGTATGTATGTATGTATGTATCTATCTATCTATCTATCTATCTGTCTGTCTGTCTGTCTGTACCTTGCTTATCTCACATGGCTCCTTCCTTTTTTGTGTGCATGTATATTTTTAGGGAATAAAGGTGTACAGGGCACTGTTTTTCTTACCAGACTGAAGGACTTGGAGCATGTTTCCTTGTAAAGTGTGCCATGCCCCTGCTGTTTAGATCCATCCCACAAATAATTTGATCATTTTATGCCTAAGCTAAAATTTCAGTGCTTAGCCATCTATCTATCTATGGGATGCTATTTCTTAGACCATGGATTGCATGATTGTGTTATTAAGATCTTTTTTTCTGGTTAAGTTCTTTTTTGATCTATTTGGGATCTCCTGGTGATTTCAGTCATTTTATAATTTATTTTTATATGCTCATCTTATAACAGGTATTGGTAATATTAGGATGAGAACATTTATTCAAGAGGAAATAAAAGTCAAGGGAGCAGGTAATTGACCGATTTATCAGCCTTAGCAGACAATGTTTCTGATAACGACATGGTAGCTATGGAAAATTTATTTCTGATTGCTTGAGGGGACAGATTTTATATGTATTTTGTATCGTAGAAGTGTGTGGGAGGGGAAATAAGCAAGCAGTCTCCCCATGGACTAACTAGGGCAGCTGGGTTTCTGGACTAGCCTTTGGAGGGTGGGTTCACCTGATGCTTTAAACTGTCCCTCAGGTATGTTTGCTATAGCACATGCAAAACTGAGTTTACTTCCTGTTGTTGCTGGTTGGTGCTCACTAGGTAACAAGAGGCTTCACAGGAGAATGTCTGTTTCTAAATCCTTTACTTAAATGACAGTTAAAGGTAGGCTAAGAAACAAACTAACAAATAAAAACCCTGTTAGTCTGTGTCATTGACTTTTGGGCCTCAGCGAGGCAGTTGTGGGTAAGAACAGCCCTCTTAGAAGAGACGACATTACTAAGCATGAGGGTTATTTTTAATTGTTGATTTGACACAGTCTAAGATCCCTTGGGAAAGGCATCTCAGAGGCAATGTCTAGATTAGGTTGGTCTGTGGCCATGCCCTGGAAGGATTTTCTTACATGGGCTAATTAAGGTGAGGACCCCACCTGCCTGTGGGCAGCACCATTGCGTAGGCTGGACCCTGAGCTATGGAAAGATAGAGGGAGCTGAGCACCAGCAGGCATGCACAATGGGTGCTCTCAGGCCTTGACTGTAGGTGTCTGTGACAGCTGTTCCCGCCACTTTGACCTCCCCACGGTGATGGACTGTCACCTGGAATTGGGTCAGATAAACATTTTCTTCCATGAGTTGCTTTTCTGAGGGGATTTTTATTACAACAGAAAGCAAAACTGAGACACTGAGGTTACAGATTAGAATTCAGATGGGAAAAAAATGCATAGCAGCATCTCTTTTTAAAAAAAATATTTTTATGTGTATGTTTTTTAGGGGGTTAGCATGTTTGTATGTACACCATATGTGTTCCTGGTGCTTGCAAATTGTGTCTGGAGCTGCAGCTACAAACGGTTGTGAGCCCTATAGATGTTGGGTTCTCTGGAAGAGCAGCAAGTGCTCTTGACTGCTGGGCCATCACTCCAGCACCCGAAGGAACACCCTGACTTTTCTGGGGCTGCCATAACAGTATCATAAACTTGTGACTTCTCTTTAAAGTTTTTATTTGTTTGTATGTATATTCTTGATTGCACATATGCCATGGCATGTGTGTAGAGGAAGTAACTTTTAGTACTTTCATTCTTTCCTTCCACCCTGTGGGTCTAGGGGATCAGACTCAGGTGTCTAGGCTTGGCAGTGAGCTCTTTACTGCTGAGTCGGCTCACCGGCTCAGACTAGTGCTCTAAGCAGCAAAAGGAGACCGATTGTCTTTCAGTTCTGGAAGTTGGCCCTTCATGGTCAGTGAGCCAGTCTGGCTGTGTGCATTCTGAAGGCCATCACAAAGCTGCCTCGGGATGCTCTTGTACCTCCTGGAAATTCTGTGTCTTGTGTCAGCACACTTACAGCCTGTAAGTGGTGTCTCCTTGAGCACATGTCTACCTCAGTATCCACATTTTCTGTTTATAAGGATCTCAGTTATCACAGATCTGAGAGTCAGTCACTCTAATGACTTCACCATAATTTGATCACGTGAAAAACCTTGTTTACGGAAGGTCATGTTTATGTGCACTGAGGTTGATTAGTGCCCTAACATCTTTTGAACACAGTTCAGCCTGTGATATCAGGTATTTATTCCTAGTTTGCACACAGTCTAATTTTTAAAAAATTACTATTTATTTATTTATTTTTTGAGACAATGTTTCTCTGTGTAGTGCCTTGACTGTCCTGGAATTCATTCTGTACAGCAGGCTGGCCTCGAACTCACAGAGGTCCAACTGTCTCTACCCCCCCCCCCCCAGTACTAGGCATGTCTGTAGTAGTCAGGACAGCTTTTGAGAGTCGCTTCTTCCTTTCCACTATGTCCCAGGGATCAAAACTTAGGACACCTGCTGTGCCATCATGCTGGCCCTGCGCATAGTTTCAGGGAGTCTAGGGACTGTCCCTTACTTAGACAAGAAATTAACTATGAATTTAGGATAAAGGGCCTCAGCCGTGGATGCAGTGGAGACCCCACATCTTCAATAGGGCTCTTAAAGTAAGAATCCACAGTGGGGACCGGAGATGGCTTAAATGGCAACACACTTGTGCAAACATGAGGCCAGAGTTCAGATCCTCAGCACCCACAGAAAAGCCATGGTGATGTGTGCTGTGGTCCTAGTGCTGGGGAGGGTCAGATACAAGAGGATCTCTAGAATGCCAAAGCACTGAGCCTCAGATTTAGTAAGATACACCCTACCTGAGAGGTGGACAGTGAGGGAGGAAGACCTACATGCATGGGTGTGTGAGTACACATGCACATATATCTACTACCAACAACCTCCACAAATCCACAGGTGCTTGAGGCCGATTAATTAATATGGGTGTAAGATGCTGACAATCTCAATAGCTTCTGGGACACATCTACAAATTAGAAACAGTAATGATCTCAACCTGTAATGTTTTTGTTTGTTGTTTACACATTCTAAAATCCTGCTAAAATGAAATTTAAAAAAATATTGTGACGCTGGAGAGTTGGCTCAGCGGTTGAGAGCACTGATTGTTCTTCTGGAGGACATGAGTTTGATTCCCAGCATCCACCTGGCAGCTAACAACCGTCTGTATTTCAAGATCTGACACCCTTACACAGTTATACATGCAGGCAAACCACCAATTCACATAAAATAAAAATAAATATAAAAAATTGTATATTTGATGACCTTGTTTTTTTTGGTAAATTTTGATAATTTTTCTATCTTTAATTTTTCTTTTACTTGAAAAAAATTTATTTTTGTCACAGTGCTCCTGAGGTTTTGATTTTTAACTTGGCTTTGTCATTCAGTAAGAATGAATGTGTGAGCCATTAAGTTTTTGGAACCTTGGTTGCCCATGAAATTTGCTGATGAATGTCAAATGTTAACCATGGCTGCAGGCTTATCTCGGGAGCCTGCTGTGTGTCAGGTCTTCTTCTAGAATTCACTCCCTCACATAACAGTGATCCAAAAGCACCATGGTATTGCAGTGTGACAGGAGTTTGGTGGGAATGCGGGCTCATGTCTTGCTTTCATCAATCAGCTGTGGGATCTTGAGCTATCTCGGGGTCTTGCCATTAGAACTAGGTTTCCAAAACCATAAAACAGAATTTGAATTTGCAAATTGTTCTGCAGTCTTTTTGGACAAGGCCAGAAGCTTCATGTGTTTTAGAGCTGGTCTTTGAAGGTAGTGGTCATAGGACTGGCAGATTCTGGTGCAGATCAGTGACAATGGTGACCTTCACTGAGCCCACAGCTTTGTGATGGAGGCTTTCCTATGTCCTCTGTCTGTTGCTATTTGCTGCTGTTCTGTTTTTAAGATGGTATTTCATGTAGCAGGTTGACCTGGATCTCCAGATGCTTCTGCCCCCAGTCACTGGGACCACAAGCATATTTATTTACCACCAGGTCCCACATTTCCTGTGTTCTTGTTTCTCCAAGCATTTAGATGTCCACAGATACATGTGACATCTTGAGAACATGTTTTCTCTGGTAGTTTGTGGGAAACATCCAGTATTACTAAGTAAAGAGACAGAACTCTGTCTAGAAGGCAGAATTCATAGAAATACTGACTAAAGACATAGACAAATAAAGACATTTGGGGTTTCCAGGAAGTGCTTCAGAATTGGTCCTAATATTACTTGGAGTGGGAAGGGGCTGCTCCCTTTATTTCACTAGGAAAGAAACTTACGTGGAAAGTTTGTAAAATACATTCTTTCTTTTGTTCCATGTTTGAGAATCTCATTTTAAAAATGGTTTTAATTTCTATTATTGATAGGCAGCACCTCTCTGACCTTAAGTCCATTATTCCTCTGCGTTCATGCCTTTGAGAAGTAATAAATCTCTTTGTTCCGAGAGATGAGAGTAGAGATGGAACAGAGATCTGCTTTTCCCATTGCTGAAGACATGAGAGCATTAGCCACACAGGTATTTGGGAGAGAGAATGTCAAAGGTCCTGTGACGGAGCTAACTAACATTCTTAGTGTGAGTGAGTGCTTGGAACTGATCCCTCAGATGTGCAGGTCATCTAGGTCTGGGACACAAGAAGTCCCCTGGAGACTATGAGGATGAGGATGCTGGGATATGGTATATTCTTGAAAGTTTTAGTGTGCCTGCTGGTGGAGATTCACAACTAGTATAAAAGTTCTGTGGCCCAGGCAGGGAGTGATGTGCAGAGGTGGTTCCAAAGAAATGGAGAAGATGGCCAAGACATGGCTGTGTGTGGAAGACTGAGCCAGTAGAAAGTGGGACTGAGTGAGATGTGTGATGTGAACAGTGAAAGGCAGCAGGAAGGTTTCACCGGTGAGGCTCTAAGCCACTGTGTTGAAGAGATGGCCATTTATGTAAAGATGGACATTTTAATGGAGATGTCGTCTGGCTCCTTGGCTATTGAAAGATGTGCCCAGGACCTTTATCTGAGATTACTGAATCTGCCTTACTAACTGGGTTGGAGTTAATTTCAGAGACAAGGTGTGATGTGTTCAGAAGTTAGCTCTTTCCACCAAGGGAATTTATATCATACTTTGCAGGCAGTTGTGTGTACTGGCCCAGGATTCCCTCTGCAGTCTCAGATTTGGGCTCTTCTTCCAGGTTGGTGAGAGGAATCTGATTATCTCTCCCACCTTGGCAGTTTTTAAGTTTTCCTCTTGACTGACAAACTGTCGGATGCCCTTGGCACCTGTGATCCACAAGCCTTTGTCCTGGAAACTGGTGGGCGGGCTTTAGCACAGACAGAGCTCCAAGCCTGGAGACCTCCAAGGGCGCCTCCTCTCAGGCCAGCTCAGTGTGGGGAAGATCCCGAGTCTCTCAGGCCACAAAGCCAGCCCAACTGCAGATGTGTTTTATGCTCACATCATGAAGCTGGTGAGGAGCAGCTGTGGATGCCACAGAAGAAACTTATTAACAGACACGGAGTGGCCAGGTGCTTTTGTCTTCCTGGCACCTCCTCCCTGGCCTTTTCTTCTGTGACCCACATTGAGCCCACTAGATCCTGCCCTCTGACTGCAGTGATAGGCCTAGGGAGCGGATTCTTAGGAGAATGAAAATCCAAACCGCCTGCAGTCAGGTTTTTAGCCTCTTGGGAAAAGTATCCCGAGAAGCATGTATGGACTATTGAGAACATGCCCTGATGGTGCTTGCAAAATCCTATCAGATCCTAGACCTGTTGTGGCCCTTGTTGTGAGTGGCACAATCCTCCATGTGAAAAGTGCTATAGTACGTCTACCTGGCTGTGGCTCACTGCCATTAGAGCAGTCAGAGTTTGCTCACTATGAGCACGGGGCAGGGCTTCCAGAGCAGCTAATTTCTACCATGTGTCATCTAGTGATGAGGTGTTTAAGCTAGGGGGCATGAAGTGATCAGCGGTGACACCTACGTTTGGTGAATCAGTAGGTAGGATGGTTTTCAAATGGGAAGAATGCAAAATCTAGACATTTTCTCCTCTTTAGGTTAATTTATCCAACACATACAACCACCTGTGTATTAGCAGTATTCACAAAAGAGATGTTCCTAGTTTGGTTGTTTGCAGAGGTACAAGCCTCTGTGGATGATTTTTCCAAGATCTAGTACAACTTCCAAAGCTGCCTATACCATTGAAACTAATTATTCCCTCTTACCGTGTCAGTCCCACCACAATGGTGCTGGCAGCCTTGTGACTTGAATGTTTATGCTGTCCTTGCTCTGCTGTGGCCTCTAAACTGCAGGACTCAACTTTGGGGGCATGTGAATTCTGAGAACATTCCCTAATATCTTTGTTGAGGTAAATCACTATTATAGGGGTTTGGCTATTTGTAGAGTGCCCTAGACTCTTAGCCTGCATGAAGCCCCATTACATCCTTAGAACCAAAAACTGGGATGACAACTCCCTGCAATCCCAGCACCTAAACTGTGGAGGCAGGAGGAAGTCATTCTTGACTACACAGCAAGTGTTGTCCTTTTACTTCTGTGATAATATCCTAACCAAAACCAGCTCATAATCCCAAGTCACAGTCCATTCCTGCAGGGAATTCACAGTGCACGAGCTTGACTCAGCTGTCAGTCACATTCACAGTCAAGATCAGAGAGAATGAATTAAGCTTTCAGCTTGGCTCACATATAGTTATGGATCTCTTGTCTTGGGAATGGTGTTGCCCACAGTGGGCTGGTTCTCCCACATCAATTAACTTGGTTAAAACAGCCTCCATAGACAGGCCCACAGACCAAACCTAGGTAGACAAACTCTTACTAAGACTCTCTCTCATCTCAGGAGATACTAGGTTGTGTCTAGTTGGCAAGTAAATCTAACCACAGTGAATCTGAGGTCAGCCTGGAATACTTGAGAGCCTGTCTCAGACAAACAGATACCAAATAAAAACTCCCAACAATCAGCATTTACCATTGGTTTTGTCAATAGCTTTTGTAGTACAGCTTTTCTAACCTTACACATCACTTTTGTACAATGTTTTGTGTAAAAACTGGTTGTTTGATTTGCAACAAGTATTACAGGTCATGCTGATAGAGATGTGTAACCCTGAAAGGCAGGTCTAGATATTTACCTCAGATGTATATTAGGTAGGGAGGGACTTGGATGATCTTTATAGGGAAATGAGCTAGTTAGTAGGTAACAGGTGATCATACCTGTGGGATGGCCAAAATACATTTACTATTGGCCCAATTCAACCTTTAATAGTCCTAAGAGGCTGGTAGATCCATGTGTGTGGATCACTGATAGGAATGGTATGTAGGTAGATTGAGAAATAAGGCTCACACTTTCCACCTACCCTAACCCCAAAGTCTTGGAATTAATGGGCATTTTGTATATATTGTTTGTTTCTTGTCTTTCTAAGTGAGCATGTCCTGAGTTGAATGCCAGCCCAATTAAATGCATCTAATGAAAACTTTCCAACTTGAGGAAGGTGGAGTACACAGGCATTCTTTTCTAAGCTCAGAAGAGTCTGGATATCAGCTTACCCGATTGCTGCTCTAGAGCTAAATTATAAATAAATGTGCTGGGTGCTGGGAGTTTGTTTTGTGCTACTCAAAGAAGAAATATTCACAATGCAGAAACAGAAATTCGGTGTATTTTCATTTGGTAATTGCATTACTTTTATTCTTAATTCTTTGATTTTCTGATTTTTTTTAATAATACTCAATGTGAAAATGGATGGGAGCCCACAAACAAAATAATGAATTCTTTACACACAATCTCTCTCTCTCTCTCTCTCTCTCTCTCTCTCTCTCTCTCTCTCATTCATGTGTACCCCATACTGTTATGTAAAACCGACAAGAAACACTGCAAACCTAATGGTCTAGACAGAGATTGTTGGAAGAATAACAATGGAAACAACTTTTTTTTTTTTAAGAGGTTAAAAATAATGTGTTTAGTGGAGTTATTTGCATTGGCCATTTGGATGCTTCCCCCAGGATGCCTTGGTTAAGAAAGCTGTGAAAGCCACAGGAAGCCTTGCCAGGACCTTGTGCTCCTCTGCAATTTCCTAGGCTGATTTCATGCTGGTTGATGGACAAGAAGATGGAGGTGTCTTGCTGCTGGGACCTTCTTGGATTCTGAGAAGTGAAAGTCAGGAATTACGTGTTCTGCACTTTGAGTCATTCAGTAGGTCCCTCTTCTAAACCACACAGTGGCACAGTGTCACATGTCTACAGTGGGAGTCTTTCCTGGTGATATACAGGGACAGAACCCCTGCAGCTGGACCAGTACAGTCTCCACAAACCCTTGCTTCATAGCACTCAATGTGAAAATAGAGGGACGTTCACAGAAGAGATAACAAATGCAAATGAATAATTTACATTTGTGGGGAAACAAAGTGCATTTTGATCTTTCTCAACCTCCTTACATCCTTACTTATCTAAACTTATTTTTGTAAAGACCTTCTGTACTTTTGATTGGACCTGAAGGATGTCAGAATAATTTTTATCTGTTTTTCTTCTCAACTGTCTGCTCTTTCTCTTTTGAGGGCGTTTGTTCAGATTCTCTGTTTGAATAGCTCAGACTTCAGAAACATCATCAGCAGGGAAGTGATTGTATGTTTATTTCTCAGAGTTCTCTGGGGAAACAAAACCAACAGAACAGTTGTGTATCACAAAGGAAACTAGTTAGATTGGCTTACATGATACTTCTGGGTAGTTCAGCAATGGCTTCCTTCATACTGGAAAGGCTGAGAATGTAATAGCTGATCAGTGCATGAAGCCTGATTCCTCCATAGTCCCAGTCTGGCACTGAAGTCATGGAGGATGCTGGGAGCATGAAGCATCATGGCAAGTTTTTGGTTCATATTAAAAGGCTGAAGAAGCTAGGGTCCATCAGCAGTCAAGGATGGCAGCAGTAGGAGCAGCAACAAGGTTGATTCAGTCATCAGCAAGAGTGAAGGTTGGCAGGCAAAATCAGTCCTGCTGGGAAACTCAGACATCTCTGGTGTTTCCTGTTCAGTCAGTTCTTCCGGGAAATACCTTCTCAGCTCAGCGCCCCACCACATAGTCTGTCTTCTAGTTATTTCCAGATCCAATCAAGTTAATGACAAAGATTATTCATTCACAGTGATTAACATTAATGTGACCTGGGTATCCAAATTTTGAGGTAGTTCAGAGGAACATGGATCTCCGTGACTACATCTGCTAAGGATGGAGGTTGGAGGCTTGAGAAACAAACATTTAGGGGCATATATTACTCTGTGACATTCTTTTCATTCACAACAGTTGTTTGGGAGTCATGTAACCTTATGTGGAGATATATTAGCTTCTCGTTTCATCTGAGGGTGTTCAATGTCATTGTCAGTGCTTGGTAAGCCTAGTCTTATTTGGATGCTCCCTTAGCTTCTGGCATGCCCACCTGCAGTCAGAGAGATATTCTGTGCTCCTAAGGGTGAGAAAAATATATACATGTTTTGGTTCATTTCTACTAGATGCACTAAATTCCTTAGGCAGTCAGGTCAACTTATGCCTACTATCACCAAAAGGGGAGTAGGGGAGTGTGGATCAGTCGTAAAGGGTTCTCTACCCAAGAAGACTACCTCTAAATATGTGGTCTTTGTGTAGGATGTACCCTTGCTGATTTCTGATTCAAGCAATGAAAAGGTGGCTGGGAGTGTTAGGGAGGGCAGCCAGCCTCTCAGAACTTTCTGCAGTGCCATCCTGGAGGTGCTTTGGAGGGCTCTCTGGTTAGCAGAGAAGTGTTGGGCCAGGTGTCCAGACATTTGAGTCCTTGGTTCTGATGTCAGCAATGGGAAGCCATATGGAGCTGAGTTAACTGGTTACCTTTAGTGTATTTCATTGTCTTAGTAAAATGACAAGATTGGACACCTGTCTGTAACTTTTTTAGATTCTCAAACCCCCTTATTTCATGGATTTTCTCAGCTGACTCTTAATGCATTGTCTCAGGACCAGTCTTGACTATCTAATGCTCTGCCAGTAAGAAAATAGAACCTCAAAGCACTTCATTTTGGATCATTCATTTTTTCTGTTCACGCATGTAATAAGTATGACCAAAGAAAAGTCAGCTAATTCTTACTGTACTGATTCTTAAAACTTTTGACCTTTCCTACTGTTTGTAGTAGAGGTTCCATGTGATTTTTTTTTTTAAAAGGATGAGGTATTTAATCTCAAATGAAGGCAGGTGGCTTGCAAAAGACATAAAATTAGCCTCATTGTTGGTTGATGTTGACTGCTTGGACTGCTTGAGGTTTGGTAAGGAGCACCCCACTCCTGGAAGCCACTGGGGAAATGAGGATTTCAGGACAGACAAAAAATGGAGAAATCAACTGAGAAAAGGAAAATGTGGTGAATGGGGAGGGGGTGGACAAGACTGGTTTAAACTGAGAAAATTCAGTTTTAGCAAAAGCAAAATCCATTTGATATTTTACAGTTACCTTTTTAAAAATATTTATTTATTTATTATGTTTACAGTGTACAGAAGAGGGCACCAGATGTCATCATAGATGGTTGTGAGCCACCATGTGGTTCTGGGAGTTTAAACTCAGGACCTCTGGAAGAACAGTCAGTGCTCTTAACCTCTGAGCCATCTCTCCAGCCCCTACATTTTCTTAATAAGTTAATAAAAGACCTGGGGAGGGGTTGCAGAACTTTCATCTATTGAAAGAATTCGTCATTGTGGCAGTATGGGAAGATCAACGTGTTCCCTTGTAGTTCCCTGTGTAGTTACAACTCTGAAAGCAAACAGTGTGCAATAGAACTTGAGATAGGCACCAGGAGAAATTTGGTGCAGTCTCCAAATACTGGTGGAACTCTGCTGGGGACCAGGCTCCCTGCTAGGCTCAAAGTGTGGTATATAGGTGAGGGAACACAAACACCAATTCTGCCCCTTTTCAAGGGGAAGCTGGTGATAGTCTCTTAGAGTGATGTGAAATACTCATCAACCAAACAGTGAAATACCTGGAATCTAGCCACTAACTGTCACCTGAAGGGAGCCATTCCCACCCCGCCCGGTGCTTTGATCCCTGGGGTGGTCTGTTTCACTCCTACAACTGCAGCTATTTCCCATGATGCATCCAGAGCTATGAACCCTTTGTCATCACAAGCCACATCCTATGAGGTCTGTGCCAGTGACCTCCAGTGGCTTCCAGTTTTGCTAAGCTTCATGTTCACAGCATGTTACTGATCTGCATATGACATCCTCACTCATTCACAAACCTTGCAAGCTGCCACTTCCCCTTAGATTTCTGTTTTCTGCGGCATACCCCAGCACTCACTGCGTGTTACAGTCTGACCCCTTAGAAACCAGCTTCTTTGGCATGTTTTGGTGAAGAATGCCCTGTTGCAAAGTCACAGAGGTTCTTCTGTCTGCAAGGCTGGATCGCTCTCCCAACATCCTCATGTTTTTATGTCTTTGCACATAAATCACTATCTCAGTGAGGAACCCCCTCCTATTGATGGCCTGTGATCCTCTTTCCCCATTGCACTTCCCACCCTCCTGCCCACAGCGCCATCTGTTAAGTATAGTCTAACATCAGTCTTCCTCTGCTCCGAGAAGGCAGAATCATTATTTTGTTCAATGTTGTTCAATTTAGAACAGTCTAGAATGATGTCTGGCACATACTGTAATTATTTGTTGGATGAGTGAGTAGGAAAGAGAGACTAACTCTGTGGGACAATTTGAACGAAAGAACCCCTGGAGCTGGGAATGAGGATGATGGGTAGACTTTGACCACCAACCTTTCTGGGAATGGGCTTCCAAATGGATATCACAAAGGTGAAAATGTGGTGTTCACCAGCACTGTAGGATGTGAAGTTCCATGACTGGTGTGTGTGGGAGGATCACAGGGGTGGTAGACCAGGATATTAATGGATAGAAAATGGCTCCTGAAGATTCTTAGTGACATAAAGGAACATGATCCTAGTCACTATCCTTAAATCATGGCAAGAAAGCTGGTGATAGAAATCAGAACACAGGCACACAAATGGTGTGCACATTCTCACTCAAGAAGTCACTAACGCAAACAGTTTGCTAATGAGATTTGATTATTATGGAGCACTTTTCTGTTTCCAAAACATGATCACATGCTTATTGGAACTTAAGCTTCGTAACAACTGGTCAAGAGAGTGTGGTAGGCAGTGTTTATGTGTGCGGTGGAACCTTATTAAGACTGAATTCAGGATTTTATACTGGAGGAAATGGAGCCCCAAACCATGTAGGTGATCTCCCTGAGATCACTGGGCAAGGACAGGGTGTTGGGGGGAGGGATAGCGGAGAGAATGGGGCTGCTTCCTGGCACTGCAGGCCGCTCTCCAGGGCTGACCCTATCCAGAGAGTAACTGCTGGGTGTTTGCAAGCCTTTGGGCTTATTTTGTTTTTCCCATTCATGGAGAGCAGTGGGGTTTTCATCTAGCCACTTCTTTGCTTCTTTGCTAGTTGTGTTTTGCCTTTTCTTTGTCAGTTCAGCTCTTCTGAATCACTGCTGGGAAGACAAACTGCTGGTGTTTCTTTCTGCCTTTGCCTGTTAAGCGTGCTTCCCTTGAATCAGCCCTTGGCATTGCTGGCTGTTGTGTGGTTCTTGGGTGGAAGGGAAGAGAGTGCATGTCACCACCCTGCTTTGAGTGTCTCAAACACATTTGCTGTTGTCTTTGGGAGTAACCTGGTCTTCTTGATTCCCCCAGATGTTAGTAGGCAGGCCGAGGCCGAGGGAGAGTTCAGCGAAGGAGAACACTGGTATGGGAACTCCTCAGAGACTCCGTCTGAAGCATCCTATGGGGAAGTCCAGGAGAACTATAAGCTGTCCCTGGAGGACCGGATCCAAGAGCAGTCCACATCCCCCGACACCTCCCTGGGCAGCGCCACCCCCAGCAGCCACACGCTGGAGCTGGTGGCACTTGATAGTGAGGTCCTTCGAGACTCACTACAGTGTCAAGACCACCTTTCACCTGGAGTGTCTTCTGTGTGTGACGATGACCCACCTAGTTCCAATAAGCCTCTGAGCAGCAACTTGAGGCGGCTGCTGGAGGCTGGGTCCCTTAAACTCGATGCCACAGCCAATGGCAGGGTGGAGTCCCCCGTGAATGTTGGCCCAAGTCTGTCATTTTCCCCTCCCTCCCACCATGCCCAGCAACTCAGTGTTCTGGCCAGGAAGCTGGCGGAGAAACAGGATCAAAATGACCAATACACCCCAAGGAACCGTTTCATATGGAATCAAGGTAAGTGGTTGTCGAACTCAACCACAACCTGCGGCCTGTCCCCAGATTCGGCCATCCTCAAACTGAAAGCCGCAGCCAATGCTGTTCTGCAGGACAAGTCCCTGTCCCGGACAGAGGAGAGCCTGAGGTTCGAGTCCTTTTCCTCCCCCTTCAGCTCCCAGTCTGCCAGCTCCACCTTGGCAGCTTTGTCTAAGAAAGTGAGTGAGAGAAGTCTGACCCCGGGTCAGGAGCACCCACCTCCAGCCAGCTCTTTCCTGTCATTGGCCTCCATGACCTCCTCTGCAGCCCTTCTAAAAGAAGTGGCTGCCAGGGCCGCCGGTAGCCTCCTGGCTGAGAAGTCATCCTTATTGCCCGATGACCCTCTACCACTGCCGCCTTCTGAGAAGAAGCCAGAAAAAGTCACCCCACCACCACCTCCTCCACCCGCACAGCCTCAGTCCTTGGAATTATTGTTACTTCCAGTTTCCAAGGGAAGAGTGACCAAGCCCTCCAGTTCAGGTATGGAATCTTAATCTTGTTCAGCCATGGTCCAGGTCGCTTTGACTCTAAACTGCCCATCATGTCTTCCTGATTGCCTTTGCTGTGGGACTTCCCCCATCCAAGATGAGGTAGAATCAAAAAGCAAGAACACAACAAAATACTTGAAATGGACAGCATAATAGTCTTTCATGTGTGTGCTACACAAAGCCTTCACAAATAGCTGTGGTTTTTGAAAAGTAATGAATAATCTTAGCGACCTGCAGAACTCTCTCCCTTTCATGCGCCCCGCCCCCACTCCTTACCAAGTTCAGATTAGGTCCATACCAGATCCATTTAATGGAGGGAGATGAAAGTGTCTCTGTCACAGTGCAAGGCGTCAGTGAGCACAGAGGGGGACAACACTGCTTTTGAAATAGTGCACAAGGGGAGGCCCCGCTGCCTCTGTCAAAAATGGACTTTTTGACTACCTTGCCCTAATTGATCATAGCACACACCTTTATGTGAGCATTTTTATTACGTTTTTATGGACCTTAAGCTTTGTTCACCGATCCTATTCGCCTGTAATTGTCAAATGCAAGAACTTGTAATGCTTTATTTTTATCAAATCCATTCAGATATGAAAGACTGTGTGTGTTGCAGTGTAAGATGATCTTTTTTCCAAGACATCACTCTCCCACAGAACCCTGGCACTCACAGCCAGATCTTCTGAGGGGAGACATTTAGTCACTCCTGTGCCACCATGGCAATGCCATTTTATGCACTGGTTTGCTTCAAAACTGTATTTGTGATAAATACCTGTTCCAGGGGTAGGGGTAATTGAGATGTTTCTTAAGGATATTAGGCAAATCAGGAACAGTAGGCCATGCCCTATTTTCACTCCATATACAGCCATCATGTGTGTCCTGGCATCTGTCAGTTATTTACAGCTGCATTGGTGAAGTGTGTTCTCAGTCAGAGTTAGCATGGTGCTATACATGATGATATACATGATACATGGACATTTCAGTTATGCAGTGAGCTCAGTGCCAGTGTAATCAGTTTTAAACCTGTGTAGAGACAGCAGCTTCTACAGTAGTTCTGTAGATAAAAGTGCCTGTTACCAATCTGACCACCCAAGTTTGCTCTTTTGACAGAATGTAGACATTCTGACAGAAGTAGAACACAATCCCCCACAGGTTGTCCTGTGACCTCCATGCACGCAGCACACATATGCCACACACACACACACACACACACACACACACACACACACACACACACACGCCAATAAGTGTACAACAAACAATGGCAGCAAGAACCTTTGTAAACAAGTTAGGCATGGTGACCTGTCACCCTAGCATTCAGAAGGGTTTCAAAAAGCCTGCTGAACAGTAGAACAGATCAAGGAAAATGGAACTTTGGTGACTTTAACTCAATCCAGCTAAGTGATTCACTCCTGAGTTTCTAACCTGTCCTTAGAGTAACCAAAATGCTTATTCATTCTGAGCTTCACTTCTAACTCCTCACCTTCCCGAAGAGGGGAAAGGCCAAAGTGAGGAGGGGTAAAGGGGACTGGGTAATTTTCCAACAGGATAAATCACTTCTGGCGCAGAGAAACTTAGTTTAGGAGGAAAGACTGTATGGGAAATGCAGTTATATTAATGGTCTCCTTTCTATGGGGCGTGGCTTCTGCGAGATGTTTATATTATGCACCAGTCTGGGCATCAGTTACTGGAGAAACCTGTACACATTAAGGAGTAGAAGGTAGTCAGTTGTCTGTAAAAGAAATGACTGAAAAAGCCAGTCTCCTGAAGGCACACTGCAGCCCTTCATCATTTTAAAGTGCTATTGACTATGAAAGGCAAGAATTGTGAAAGAAAACTTTTTCATTCAAATAATAGATGAATTTAGAAATGAGGAAGAAGTCATGACTATTGAGTGCAAAGCTGTCTTTTTGTTTGTTTTGCTGTAGGATATGCTCCCTGAGGGGAGAAGATGGGTTTCCCTTTTGGTTTAAATGTACTCAGCCATGCCAACATCTCTACGGGCTTTTTACTAGAATTTAATGAGGGAGACTTGAAATTACTATTTCAGCCAGTGAAGGTTTAGACGTTACACTGGAGAGGTGGAGGTAGAAGGGTCAGTAGGTCAAGGTCATCCTTGGCTATATAAAGAGCTTGAGGTTAGCCTGGACTTCATGGGACCCTATATCAGAGGGAAAACTACCCCAAACAAATAAATAGCATGCCACTCCACCCCTCAGTCTGCAAAGAGACCGCAACATCACACAGCACCTTGTTTTTTAAGAAGGATTTTTTTCAAAGTTATATCTCAAAATGTTACAGAAAGGGCATATAAAGTTGTCTCAGGAGCTCCAAAGAGCTGTGAGCCAGGGAAGCTGATCCTGTCTCAAGTAATTGAGATACCAGGCATTACTTTGACCTTCTTTAGGTCAAGGGAGTCCAGATCATGAAAAAATAGTGTCTTTTCGGTCTGGCTTTCTTCTTCTTTCTTGAGCAGGATTCTGTTGTTGCTAGGTCGTGGTGTGTTGAATTCCTTGCGAGTCCAGCACTCAGTCGCCTTTCCGCCTCTCCGGAGAGATGTGACACTCAAGTGGGTGACTTCTTTCATGTGATCTGCGCCCTCAGCACATGCTACACGGCTCCTCTGAAAGGGGACACACTAGAGGGAAGATGATGTCCATTTGCTATAAAGATAAATGTCACACATTGACTCAATTCTCTTTGAAGCTGCTGTTCTCTTGCAGCTCAGAGTAAAATAAATGGTTTTGATTTTCAAGACAAAATTTCTTCTATAAGCCAATGAGTTCCAGGATGTCAGTCTTTTGCTTAAAGAAATAACAGGTAGCGATTCAGAGAGAGGGTTTCCAAAACATCATCTTGTACTGACTAAAATTTACAGAGACTTCAAAGAAATCTGATCCCAAGAAACTGATTACTAGGCTTTGTGCATGATCAATCCATAAGGATTTTCTGGGCTGCTGTTTCCTTTTGTCTTTATTGGAGTGTTATTAAAATTATTGCAGATACTTACAAAGTCCAATGCAACAGATGACCTCTTCCCACCCTCCCGTTAAATCCACAGTTGTTATAGCCTCGATTCAGAACAATTTTATGTATATAGATTTGCTTAGGAAACTTGATTTTTTTTTTTTTAACAAGAATCAAATCTGTTGTTGATCTTAAATGTTTTCAAAGAGATTTAAATGTAGCATGGCTGCAGATATCAGACTTCTTTCTTAGTTGTAGTCAATGCTTGTTAAAGCATGAATTGATAATGTCACATCCATAACAGTCTTGTTAGCTATTGCTATTTCCAACACCACCTCTTGTCCACTGAAATGGCATTTGAGAGACATGCCTAAGGAATTTTACTACAAGATTCAGAGTCTGGGCTGGGGGTGTAGCGAGGTTGGTAGAGAGATTAACTCCATGCATGAAGGCTGGGGTTTGATGCCCGGCACCACATTAACTGGATGTGGTGGTACAGAACTGTAAAGTCAACACTCCAGAGGTGGAGGAAGGAGGACAGAAATTCAAAGTCTTCTTCAGCTGTGTAACAAGTCAGCAGGTAGCTGGAGCTACAGGAGAGCTCATCTCACAAGACAAATCAACCTCGAGCAAACAAAAAGATTTTTAAAAATCTATGTATTGTTAGAAAAGAAGGTTCATCATAGACATAAACATCAGTCAAGTTTATAGTGCTAAAGTGTTGGTGATGTAATATGCATGGGTTATATACATCTAGGGTCCCTGGCATCTACTAGCACCATTTATGTGCATGGAAAGGGCTATGTGCACATTTACCCAATTGCAAATTATCTTGTTTGCCACCATGTTCTAGCATAGGATCTAACCAGAGTGTTTGACTTGAATTTGTTTAAAAAATAAAACCTTCCCATGGTTTATTATTGCTGTTGTTATTATTTAGTTCTGTGAAGTTCCATTTCTATTGCTTTATGGATTGCTATGCTGACCCCAGGGCAGAACAGCAAACTGGCAGTTAAGAGGTGGGCTCTGATCTCAGCCCCATCTTCAGAAAGTTGGGCTTCAAGCCTCCTCTCCCAGGTCTGTGTCATTATTTGCAAACCACGATCTTTAGCATTGTCCTGGGATGTCTTCTGGTTTAACATCCCTTACATTTACTTACTGCTAGTTGTCTAACTCTCTGACAAGCCTTCTTCTTTTGAATTCAATACATATCTTCTTACCTTTCAAAGCTTCCTGTCGAGTCTCCAGTAGTAACGTTGCTGCTTTGTGTTAGAACCTGTTCACTATGATAGTTCAATGTGTGTTGTTTGACTTTACCAGTGATGCAGGGTTCTTATAAGCTGTTCTGAGTTTGCTTTTGGAAGCAGCTGAGGTGTGAATGCATGGACATGTATCTACATTGTGGCTCCATGCTGGCCCCATCAGGGCTTACCTGCAGCCTGCCTCAACTCTCCCTTCTGGTTCCAGCACTCACTTATTCAGTTCTCACCCCAGCCCTTTCACTTAGCTTTATTACAGTCCAGCATGATTACTGAGTCATGTGTTGCAGGTGGCACTGTCTGGAGCACCCAGGTAGGGTGCCCCAGCCACATTCCCCTTCCCCTCCTGTTCTCCCTTTTCCTCCTCTTTCCCTTCTACCTTTTCCCCCCTGTTGAGCTGTACTTGATCATCTAAAGCTTGTCTAGGCTGAGCTGCCCAGCGGGTTCTAATTTTCTCAGGGCTCCTGCTAAAAGTCCCATATTGGGCCAGGTTCTAAGCTGTGTATTCACAGCTGTTATTTGCATCTGCTCTGAGAGTAGATTTTCTGCCTGGGAGGGTGTGTCTGTAGGCCATGGTCATTCCTTACAGTACAACCTACCACTACTGAGTTCTTCCACTGATTGAGGTTGTCTTCCACATCACTGTTATTATTATCTGTAAAGTGAGCATGTTTTCTCTAGTGGGACTCCTTAATTCTCTGTCCCACTGGGTCTATTAGTGTCAGGTGGAATGTAGTTTTGTTTGCAGTATATATTTGAGGGGTCTTGGTTACCAGGCATTTGCAAACTAGGTAAAATCATGAACATTGCAGTCTTGATGCTTCCAAAATATGTGGTCCATCCTAGGGAAGTGATTATATTTCCCCACGTTTACATCGGAGCAAAAGTTACAGCAAATAGCTTGGCATATGAAAGAGTCTGTACTCTCCTTCTGCATCCCTTGTCAGTAACAGCACCATGTACACATGGGATGTGTGCTAAAATGTGAAATTTCTTCCTTGAATAAATAAAAATGCAAATGTCACCAGGAGCTGATTACTGGCACAGTATGAAAATCACTTAGTGCATTCTGGTGACTTTTTTTTCCCTTTGGCTTCTGTCTTTCTTTCTTATAACAGTAGCTTGAAATTCCAAACAGAGAGCTGGGGAGGCGGTTCGGTTAAAGAGCTTGTTGTACAAGCATAAGGACCTGAGTTTGATCCCCAGAACCCATGTAAAAGTGTGTACATTTGTGATCCCAGTGCCAAGGAGGCTAAGACAGGCACATCCCAAAGATTCATTGGTCAACTGCTCTATAGACTGGGCTAGTTCCAGGTTCAGGAGAGACTGAGTAAAACAGCTGACATTGGTATGTGGCCTCTACAAGCATTCTCACATAGGACTGCACACACACAGACACACACACAAATTCCAAATACTTAGGAATGTAGTTATCTTTCAGTAGGTGTTTTCTCATTATTATATTTTCCCCTACTCTATCCAAGGACATCCTAATTTGTACACAATTCATGTGTATTTTGGTATTAATTAAAACTAAGGCAACATAGTTTCTAGATGAAATAAATGTATTTATACAGAGTACTGATATTCAGGGTTTATTATCTTTATGCATTATTTATTTATAGAATCAACTGAATTTCTGCATGCTAAGGCTACTTAGTGGATGATACCAGAAAGATTTTGGAGTAAGGAAATGTATTGTATGTAGTACACTTGAAACTACAGAATTATGATGGTACCTAGGGCGGGGGCCAGGACCAGAGCAGCTGTTGATCACAAGGTGCTGGGGAATCTGCAGTCTGGCAATGTTCTTGGTGCCTTTCTCTGGTGTGCCATGAAGTTGCTGGTCTGTGGAGGAGGTCTCAGCTTCTCTTTTCCTCTGCTCATTCTGTGAAATTAGTTTCTGGTTTCAATAGTGGGAGACACTCCTGTACGATAGTGACCTGTCACAGCTGGTTTGTGCATGTCCTGCATATTACTCTGCTGTTCTTCTGACCCAGAATAGACATCATTATCATTTCCTCTCTCCATTATATGACAACAGTCCCACCTAGAAGCCCAGTACAGGCCTTTCTCCAAAATCTGTTGTTCAAAATGCAGGCTTTGGGGACCAAGCTATGAGGATGAAGGAAACAATGATGGGGAGAAAAGGTGATGGAAACTGTGGGTATGACGAGATTATCCAGATAGTCAACCCAAGCAGAGGGGAGCTCTGGGCTCTTGAGAGCAAGTGATATAGGTCTGTCTGAGGTGCTTTTCTTAGAGTAGGAACACCACCTGTAACATGAGGTTCTGGCCCCATTGGGCCAGAGGTCCAGACCCACCCGTGGACACTTTTTCTCCCCAAAATGACTCAGACACTTATATTAATTTCATGCTGTTTGGCCTATGTCTCAGGCATATTGCTAGCTAGCTCTTTCATCTGAATTCAACCCATTTCCATTATTCTGTCCTGCTATGTGGCTCGTGACTCACCTGTGTTCCTTACATGTTTCTTCTTGGGCATCTGGGTCATGGCTGTTTCTCTTTGTAACTCTGTCCCCCTTCTCCTACCTATGCTCCAATTTCCCTGCTTACCTATGGTGCCTGGAATAGGCCAAAACAGTTTCTTTATTTACAGACTGATATTCACAGCATACCGAAAGACATTCCTACATCAACACCCATGTCCACATCTGTTGCCTGTCAGCACAACAGAAGCTGACTTTCCTGTGTTGAAGGCATCTTTTCAGTTAGAGGATGTTGTCTCTAATTTCTTGGTTAAGTCAGCCAGGGTCACTTATACCTGTATGAGTAAAATTGCATTCTTGGGATGTCCTAACCTTATTTCAGAGCCTTTCTGGTCCATCCATTTTAAGTGGCTCTTTGCATGTAGAAACAGAGTTGACTCACTGAACAAATAATGAGATTTTCTTAAAGTATGCAGTTGAGAATGTTTCCTTTTTAAAATTTATTTTTATCTTATGTGCATTGATTTTATTTTTTATTTTATTTATTTATTTTTAAATTGTTTTTTTTACTGTGAGTGTCAGATCCCCTGAAACTGGAATTACAGACGTTGTGAGCTGTTGTGTGGGTGCTGAGACTTGAACCCAGGCCTCAGGAAGAGCAGTCAGTGCTCTTAACCACTGAGCCATCTCACCAACCCGGGAATGTTTCCTTTAAAAATCACAGAAGTAATGTTTGTATTTTAAAGTTTAGCAGTACAGAAGGATGGGAAGGGAACACATGTGTCCCCACCATGCACCCTGACTCCTTCCTCTTAGCTAGCTCTACTGTTTTTGATGTTTAAAGGTGTCTGGAGTGTGAGTGTAGAGCATTCTCAGCAGTAAGAAGATAGCAGGATTGTTGTTGCTAGCTTCGTGTAATCATGCTTTCTTCCCACTTCCCCATTTTCTTTCTTGCTCTGGTATTTCAAAGCAGAGAAAGCATTCTATCTGCTTGCTTGTAAATGCTTGCAAGTTTGTACCTACAGCAGGGATGGACCAACACAGCTCCACCATGCCATCTAAGAGAACCAGCCATTGCTGCAGGGTGCAAGAGTACAATCTCCCTGGCTCCTTTTTTTATCTCAGAAATGACTCTTCCCAGAGTTTACTTTACACAGGATCCAGATTAGTTTTACATCTTCCATTTGTTTTTGTCTATCCCTTTTAGCTTTCTTTTTAGCCACAATCCCTTCTTATTTGTGTGTGTGTGTGTGTGTGTGTGTGTGTGTGTGTGTGTGTGTGTGTGTTGGAGACAGAGAGAAAAAACATGTTCATGTCAAGGTCTCTGTTGCACGCCTTCTGATATATAATCTGAATTATTGTCATAAAAATGTAATCTAGCCTCAAACTAGCAGTTTATCAGAAATAGAAGTAATAATAATTTTAGAAAGCTAAACATACTATGGGGACACAATCAGCCACAGAGCATGGGAGATTCCTCAGAACAAATGACCCAGTTTCTTTCAACATAAATGACATTGAATGGAGGGGGTCTCAGTCTGTAAAGTGCTTGACTTTTAAGGATGAGGACCCAAGTTGGGATCCCAGTGCTTATGTAAAAGCCAGACATGGCATTACATATCAATAAACTCAGTGCTGGGAAAGCAGAGCTGGAGCTCACTGGCCAGTCATTAAAGACAATGAGCTTCAAATAAATAAAATGAAAAGTAATTGAGGAATGTATCTTAGTGGTAGAGGAGACCTAGATTCAACCCCAGGACCACACACACACACACACATACACACACACACACACACAGAGAGAGAGAGAGAGAGAGAGAGAGAGAGAGAGAGAGAGAGAGAGAGAGATGCATAGACACACAAATTCAGTCAGACAAGCACACATAGACTTATACATAGAGATAGACACATATGCATGTACACAGACACACACAGACACATACACAGAGAGATAGACACACATGCATGAAAACAGACATGCACAGATAGACACATGCATACAGACACACACACACATGCATATAGGCAGATACACACACACATTCTCTCTTCAGCTGCACCCATCTTTACGCCCCACACCCCTACATTGGGTCAGACATTCAGCAGTAGTATGTCAGCAGAGTCACTTCCTTGTGGGATGGTTCAGGAGACAGACCCTACACGTAGAGGAAGCAGTTGGTTACTTTGCTTCCCTGAAGATTGGAAGCGCTTGCATGGCCTGGTGTGTTCCTTCCTACAGTAGGTAGCCAGGCCCTGTATAAATCAGAGAAAGTCAGTACACATTGTTGGAGGCAAGAGGAAGTACAGACAGAAGAGGGTAAAAAAAAAAAAGAAAGAAAAAAGCCCCTGACCTGAGGACCCCTGAGGTCTAAATTGACAGCAGTCTCTGTGTGAAGGAGCCACAGCTAGACAAGTCAGCAGTGGGGAGCTGAGATTTGTCCCTGCTGGGGGCCGGTGTGTGAGGCTTCTGCTAGTTCTTTGGTTTTCTGTATGGAACAGTGCATCATTCTCTGTCCCATGTGATTGCCTTGATTTCTCACTTATTTTTAAGTGGGAATTCAGATATAGATTCAGGCTTCTCTGGCGGTGGGTGTGTTTGGGGCCAGGCTCAGTTTCTCTGCAGATATCTTGTCAGGATACAACAGCCTTTGAGAATGAGGCTGTCCCAGGCAGGATGACCAGCAGTGGCCAGATGGAGCGCTATGGAAGTGACTAGCTAAATGTGAGTTTCTCCCCATGGTTATAATCTTAGAATTGCCAAAGGGGTGGCATCGGAGCCGTTTTCAGTGCTTCTTAATACAGTGACATATGTGCATTACTGTTAGGTGCAATGTGCCTTTTTGTATTCCTTAATATTCCCTTTTTTCCTCCCTCTTCCAAGCCCCAGAAGAAGAGAGCGGGAAGCCTTTCCAATGTCCAATATGTGGTTTGGTTATAAAAAGGAAGAGTTACTGGAAGCGGCATATGGTGATTCACACAGGTTTAAAAAGTCACCAGTGTCCACTCTGTCCATTCCGGTGTGCTCGCAAGGACAATCTCAAATCCCACATGAAGGTAAGCCATTTGTGGATGGGATGGTGGCTGCTTCTGCTGCCCACTGCAGCAAACTTCCTGGCCAACAGGAAGCACTATGGGGAAGCAGGCCCTAGAACATTAATTAGAACAGGGCTGTGTGGAGAATGGAGAGGGTCTTCCTCAAAGAGGACCCATGGGCTTCGGATCAGGTTCTCAAGACCGCCAACGTTTGAAATGGCATATCTTGGGATGACACCAAACATCTAAGGTTATTATTTCCTCCTCCTCCTCCTCCTCCTCCTCCTCCTCCTTTTTGAGACTGGATTTTTCTGTGTAGTCCTGTCTGTCCTGGAACTCTCTCTGTAGACCAGGCTGGCCTCAAACTCAGACATCTGCCTGCCTCTGTCTGCCTCCTGAGTGCTGAGATAAAAGGCATGTGGTACCAATGCCTGGCTTCCACTATTTTCAGTGTCCTATTGTGGGATCTGGGAGGGCTCAGCAGTTAATCATTTGACAGATTGCTATGAGACCAAGTTCCAGTTCCCAGAAACCATTGTAAGTGGTGGGTAGGGGATAGCCCATTCTTTGTAATTACACCCTCAGAAGGCAGAGACAAGGTTCTCCCAGAGCAAGCTGGATAGATAAGACTAGCCATATCAGCTAGCTCTGGTTTGAAAAACCTTGCTTTAATGAATACGGTGAACAAGGATCCTGACCTCAGTCTAAGACTTCCACATGCAAGTGTACACGCGTGCATACGTGTATACAGACATGTACATGTTCACCCATACATATGCAAACATACCTATGCATATGGAAACCACACATATGAAACACTGAAAACGAAGAAGACAACAGAAACCATTGGAAAGCTCATACCTGCCATACTCCTGTAGAGAATTGACTTACATGTTCAGCAGTGAGGGAAACCTGGCAATATGGGTGGTAGTGGCAGCTCATGCCTTTAGTCCTGGAACTCAGAGGTAGAAGCAGGGTAATCTCTGTGAGTTCAAGACCAGCCTGGTCTACAGAGTGAGTTCTAGGACAGCTAGGGTTACACAAAGAAACTCCTCTATCTCACCTCCCCCCCCCAAAGGAGAAGGGGAAGGAAAGAAGGAAGGGAGGAAGGAAGGAAGGATGGAAGGAACAGTTGTTACTGAGATCTTATTACAGGTGTGTGTGGTGGCGAGTTCATAAGGTCACAAGAGCTTGAAGCTTTGAATTCAACAAAGAGCTGAATTGAAATCTTCCCAGCACTATGTTAGCCAAACAGGCTTGGGCAAGTCACATTCAGGCTCTCGGTTTTCCCTTCTATAAAATGGGAAGGAGCAGATATCGGAGCCAGCCTTAGCAGATACAGGAGACAGAAGTAGCAATGTACCTGACCTAAGGTTTTCCTAATCATCACTTGGCATCTTAATGGCCTGGTAACTCTCAGTGTGGCTTACACATAACATCATATATGAAGTGTTTCTTCTCCTAGGATAAGTCTAGTGAATATTTACTTACGTCAAAATATTGAATTGAATCTTTCTGCATAGTTGTTGCTGTTTGGAACTCAAGCTCTAGAAGATGCAGTCACATAGCATTTCTATTCACTGTAGCAAACAGCTTAGACTTTTAAGAAAGTAAATGCATGATGTAATTTGTTCTATCATTCGTCTTTTTCTCTGGGGTCAGCAGCTAGCCCATCATCTTCAGAATTCATTTAAGTAAACGTTCTGGTTGACCACAAGGAGGCTACTTGATTATTGCTGTAGCCTCGTCATCCTCAGGTCTCCTCTTCCCTAACCTGTAGCACTGAGACTTCAAAAGGAATGCCTTTTCAAAACTAGAACTTGCTTTAGCGACTGGGTCCTAAACTGTGTTTAGAAATTAGGTCTGGTGAATTTCAAGCTTCAGCAAGCAGAAAACTTGCATCTATCCTGACACCTTGTAAACTTGGTTTCAGCTCAGGGTCACTTAAAACAACCTATTTATAAACCCAGGTGAAAAAAGGCTGGGTTTCAATAGCGAGGACTACTTACCTCTACGCTCCAGGGAGATGAGCTGCAGCCTTGATGACAGAGGCAGACAGCCATGGTAGAGCTGCAGAGGAGAGCTGGTCAGGCTCATCAGGTCGTGGGCCCCTGAGTGCTCTCAGAACAAATCAATAGCCACTACAATGAAGCAGTTGTGTGAAATCGCTACTTTATTCAAACTCATGGTGTCCTAACCTGTTGAGCTATGACTCCTTTTGATAGGGAACTTTGAGACGTGCTTACACAGGTTTAATTTCATCTAAGGGCACCTTCTTGTCCCTGCTTTCCTTCTCTTGTTGGCCTTAAAACATTTTTAAAATGAAATATAATTTAACTTTGCAAAATTTGGCACGCATTTTCTCCATAGGAATATTATGGTGGTCTTTTGTGTACACATATTCTGTTTCCTTTACCAGAGGCAGCAAACGTGGATAATTTTTCTGAAATAAATTTTATATGAGAAGTAGGGCAGTCTAGCCAAAGGTTAAGATCTGACTTTTAGCTTAGTGAGTAGGACTTAGTATGGTTGAAACCCTCTAAACCTCTGTTACCACTAATGGAGAGAACATACATAGTCCTTCTCACCGGGTAAGAGTTAAATGAGCCTTAATACAGAGCCCAGTGTGGAGAAGCAGCCATCAGTAAATACAACCAATACAAAAATGATTATCCAAAAGCCATCTGAAAATACATTACCGTCTATATTACGGGATAATGAATGAAATGTTGGAAGGAATCACTGCAAAGCATTGTGGCCTCCTTCTTTTTATGATCTATTGATAGTACTGAGAATTACAAAAACTGATACAAAGAATATGAAATTGGGCATTTATCTCATCCTGCAGAAGTACCCATTAATCTTCAGGATATATAATCTCCTATATTGATTATATTGGTTTATGTCAGGAAAACAGTGGTTCTACTCTATTTGTTCTACAAATTCAGTATTTACTGTGTTCCTACACAGGCCTGGGCACTGTAAATTTTTTTGAAGCCTGAATTTCCTCCATAATAGATTGTGCATGTGTCTCCATGACCAGCTGCATGAGGAACTTGAAAATCCCTCCAGCTTCCTCAGGGTTATCTTTGATTTCATGAAGTCTCTGTAGCTTTCCCCAGTGAGTGAGCATCCAGGAATTGTATGTGAGACCCGGAGGGCAGTGAGGCTAGAGAACACCGATGAAGTAATGGAAAGAAACTGGGCCAGAGGGCACACATGAGTTCCGCCCTTCCAAGGTCACCATTAGAGACCTGGGACCACTCACGAGACCCTCACCTGCCTAGCCTGGTTCCCTAAGATACTCTCTTGAATTTCTCCAAGTTTTGAAATACTTGAATCCGAATGTCCCACATTTATTTATCCAGGAAGTGGCCCTGATGTCACCTTACCTGGTACCAGTCAGGGAGTCTTGTGAGAATATTGTGCTGCTGGCTAGCATTTCTTCTCACTAGAGGTCTGAGGTCTGATGTGCTGGGCTAAAGGGAATGAAATTTATAACAGAAAAGCCCTCTTCCGCCAGGAGAGAAGGGACATGGTGGTGGGGACAGTGCTTCTCTTAAAGGCCACATGTAAGTTAATTCCCGGTGGGAAGGTGTATCTCAAATAAAATTACAAGTGCCAAAGTGAACACAATTCCAAAAGTAAGTACAAGGCCACGCTGAGGTGGAGCCATTAGAAATCATGCACACGGCGCCTCTTTTCAGCATCCTTCTACCCCCTTGATTTGGAGACCTGGGCTCTTGCCGTGCCATTTCTTCTTTTGGGGCTTCTGTTCTTGGATTAGCTCATCTCTGAGGTCAGGAGATGTGAGCACGCTTCTGAAATGGAATCTGTCCTGTGGCACCTGGCTCAGGGACATGGAAGCCACTCTGGGCATGCCTGTGTTGATACCTGTCAGGAGCCCTTGTGACTGTGACCCAAGACCTACCTCCAAGTGACCTTCCTGAGTGACCTGAGCTGAGGAGCTGGTGAAGAGCTTCTGAATTCTATGTGAAGAAAGGGAAGGGGGCTTTGCTGCAGAAAGGATGTGTCATTTCCTCGTTGCCACCTCCTGCTAGGGTGCAGGAGAAGCCTTTTAGTGGGTAGGACTCTGTCACAATTGCGCATAAGCTTTTATGATTGTTTCCTTTGAGAAACACAGGCTTTGAGGGGCTGGGAATATCTTTTGTTGTTTTTTGCAGAAAGCCACAGTGGGGTGCTGTGGCAGCGGGATCTCATGATTAACTTTTAATTTCTTTGCTTTTGTTGGTCACTTAACATTATTTAAAGTGTGTTTTGGCTGGTGAAGAATGCTTTTGGATTTCATTCAGAAGGCATAAACAGCTGTAGTAAAACTTGCTCTCTTGGAAACAAGACCTGAGCAAAATGGCCAGGTGGTACAGAAGATGAACAAATGGGCCTTTAGCTTCACTGAGACCCAGGTTCAAATCCTACTCTGGTCACCCCTGACCTCTGGAGCATCAGTTTTGTTTTGAGTGCCAATTGCTTACATTCTTATTTGTCCAGAGCACACAACTCCCCAAATAATTTGGCGTAAATCTACACCATTGGCAGTCCTGAAATAGCAGAGTAGCAGGTCAGTACTGAAGCGTGTTGGCGAGATGAATGAGGAAGTCATAAGTTTCTGAACGTCTGCCAGCTTGAAGCCTGGCTTGGGCCACTGCAATGATTTCCTCACTTTTTCAAGCACTAAATTTGGTAGTGACAGGAAGAAAGAAAAGTTTCTTGTCATTTTTACAGGTCCTGAATCCAGACAGGTTTGGAGCTCGGTATGCAAGACTGTCCTCACTCTTTGCTGCAGACATCCTCCAGACCCTGGAGTGATGCTTGGGCTTTTTACTGTTTCTTTTCTTCATATAGAACTGGGTTCAAGACACTTTTGAGAGGGTCAGGGTATTCTGTCTTCCAATCTGTGAAGCTGCAATACCCTAGATACATATTTTTTTCTCCATTGTGTTGACAAAGCAGCAGATTCTCTGGATTGTTGTCACAAGAATTTCTTTTCTTTTTTTTTTTTTTAATGAATAAAGTCACATTTTCTATCGTGTATATCCTTATTCAAGGTCCCTTCCCCCTACTACCCCCTTAGGCCACTCTCTCTCCTCCACATCTCCCCATCTCTTCCTCAGCATGGATAGGAGGTCCCAAGGTCCCAAAGTCCCAATATTGCTCAGTTCAGCCTCCACTGCTGGCAGATCCAGTTTTCTCCCTCCAACATCGATACTGAGTCAGATGTTCCTCTAGAGGGAGTGGGATCCAAGGTGTCAGTCCAAGGTGTTTCAGATCCCAAGCTGTTTAGTGGTTGTGGTTTGTAGCTTGGACATGCTTGGCTTTTTTCTTGTTTGTTTGTTTAGAGACCACTAATGAGTGAGTACATCCCCTGCTTATCTTTCTGAGTTTGTGATACCTCGCTCAGGAGGATATTCTCCAAATCCATCCATTTGCCTGCAAATTTTAGGAGATCATTTTTTTCTTACTGATGAGTAGTACTCCATTGTGTAGATGCACCAGTTTGTTAATCCATTCTTCAGTTGAGGGGTATCTAGGTTGTTTCCAGGTTCTTGCTATTACAAATAATACTGCTATGAACATAGTTGAGCTAATGCCTTTGGAGTGCGACTGTGCATCTTTAGGGTATATACCCAGAAGTGGTATTGCTGGGTCCTTAAGGAGATTGATTCCCAGTTTTCTGAGGAAGTGCCATACTGCATTCCAGTGTGGCTGAACAAGCTTACACTCCCACCAACAATGGAGGAGTGTCACAAGAATTTTATGAAAAGTTATGTCTTCTGATTCCTAACTGCTAATTGCATAAGTTCACTAGGTATATCATGTGACTAGTTTATCAGAAAGTTCCTACCCAAGACATTGAGCTGCAGGATAGACTCTTAACCTCTACGGGCCCACTTTGTGTTTCAAGAGTGACTTTATTTTACCCAGGGCATCATTGTGAACAGCCTCTCCGGTGCTTTTCTTCCCCGGTCCTTTGTGTGTGTGTGTGTGGGGGGTGTCGGGGAGGGAGAGAATTACTGATGAACCCCCAGCCACGAGGTTATGGGCAGGCAGTTTCCACAAGCTCATGGTGAGCAGTTCAACTCTTGGTTCTTCTCTGTCAGGTTCATCAGCACCAGGACCGGGGAGAGACCTTTCAATGCCAGCTGTGCCCTTTTACTTCGTCCCGCCACTTCAGCCTGAAGCTGCACATGCGCTGCCATCAGCACTTCCTGAGGACAGAGGCCAAGGTGAAGGAGGAGATCCCAGACCCAGAGGTCAAGGGATCTCCCCACCTCAGTGACAGTGGCTGCCTGGGGCAGCAGAGGGAAGGAGGAGGGACAGAGCTAGTGGGGACCGTGATGACGTCTAATACTCCAGAGAGGACTGGCCAGGGTGGGGCTGCCATTGCACCTTTGCTTGTGAAGGAGGAGCCCAAGGAAGATAACGGCCTGCCCACCTCCTTTACCCTGAATGCTGCCGACAGGCCCACCAACCACACAAAGCTGAGAGAGCCCTCCGAGTATGTGTCCAACAGTGCGGCAGCATTGTTCAGCCAGGACATCTCAGTTAAGATGGCCTCCGATTTTCTCATGAAGCTCTCAGGTACTTGTATAGGGTTGTGTTCTCTCTTTTCTCTTCTGCTCAATAAGATGACAGAGCTAGATGATATCAAGATTCCTCCAGCTCGAATACTTCACACTTTGACACGTTTTCTTTTTCCTTTCCTCTTTCCCTTTACCCTGCCCCTTCCTTTTTTAATATTTTGTTTTGGTATTTCTTTGAAAAGAGGCATTATTTCTGCTTGGGTCTGGAAACAATAGGGATTGCCCCCTCCTCCAGCCAGGAGCCCTGGGGGATAATCTAGGTTTGTGTCTTTTGCTTCCTGCTACCTTGGAGCTTAGTTACCTTGTTTGCTTTGTGCTGCTGTCTTTGAAGTGTGGCTATGGGCATCTCCCCTTTTTGATATTCAGGGTCTTTACTGTTTTAATTGCAAGGCTTTTTGAAGAACATATACCAAGTCTACTATGAGTAATACAGACTCTTCTTAGACAAAAGTTAAAGGTTATCACCAGTTTCTCAGGATCTCTGTGTTGGGGTAAATACTTGAGATATCCTCATTTAGACATTTTATGAGTGTGCATTTTAATGGCGTTAACATTTACCTTGTTGTGTAACTATCTCTGGAAATATGTCAAGTTCTCAAACTGTATCATTAAATGATAGAGTCCCTGCCAGCCTCTCCTCAGCCTCCATAAACCACGATTTTAGCTTCTGTCTTATGAACTTGACTATTGTCAGCACCCCAGAAAAGTGGAATTTAAGAAAGATTTTAAACATCCTTCCCAACTGCCCTAATGCTTTTTGAAAAGAGGCTGATGTATAAGTTATAAAATGCATCTTGTTTATATACTTTGTTTTTCATTGCCAGCATATTATACATGTTTTTACTTTTTAATGACTTAGATGAACTGGCAATGTTGCACCCAGGTGGAGATTTGGTAGATGTTTTCCTTACTCTTTTGGAGCAATAACACACGAAGGCCTATGCTGTTTTTGAAAATGTGATTTAAAATTTTAAAGGCACTGTAGAGGGTGGAGAAAGGTCGGTTGAGAATGGGTTCTGTCTGTCAGTGAAGGTGGCAGTCCCCAGGATGATTTCCAAATGCCATTTCAGCTCTCTGGAGATTGACAATACCCTTTAAATGGAGAATAATTGGTCACCGCCTTCCTTTAAATGGACCATGCGTCGTATTTCACTAAATGTCATTGCCAGGTGAATGAGAGGCTCAGCTTCACTCTGAAGTCCCTTTGCACGGTGACACTTCAGTCAGGTCTTTTGGAATGTACCTCCTCACCCTGATCTTTGCTCCTCAGCGGTGGGAGACATGAGTAGGGGTGACAGAAGAGGGGAGCTATGAAAAATGAGGCGTCTTGAAAAATGATCCAAGGGAAGGGAGCCGGAGAGGCGCTGGGGTGCCTTGGAACACTGAGAAGCCTGGGCCAGTTGCAGGCATTTATTTCACCTGGCCCTGTTCCCGCTCTTCACCCTCTTGTCCCTCCTTCTTCATCGCAGCCTCGGGGAAAACAGAATTCTACATACTCTTGAGTTTCAGACTTAAATTTTACCCAAAATATGAGGGAAATGGATGTTTTCCTTGGGACTTCCAGACCCTCCCATAGGGGACCCAGACACTATGGTGGTGATCCCCTACAATCCCAAGACTTGGAAGAAGGTCATATTAGGCTGCATGAAACTCTGATTCCCCAAACTGTAGCATAACAATTGAAAAAAAAGATGTTATCTAGGGATGGCTCTTTTCCTGGGTTCCTATAATGCAATCCCAGGGCATGGTAAATGCTTCCTTACTTAACAGACAAGAACAAATTGAGTAGGGGGTGTATAGCATGTATTAAGGTGAGGCCCCTTCTTTCAGAATTCAGATCCTTTCAGGGCTGCCTGGTAGGCTTGATCTTGTTCTTGGGCTGAAACACTGGTGTCTGATACAGGGTTCCCGCTGAGCTTAGCTCTGAGTGGTAGCCCTTCCCACCCCACCAGACACTGGGCTGTGATTATGAGCTTCAGAGCTTCTCAGTGAGCAAAAGAAAGGGCTTCAGCTGTCAGAGCCAGAGTTTCGAATAGCAGAGGGAGAAGCCGTTAGTAGGTTGGGGTGAAATACTGTATGCCAAAGCCATGTATATAGCGGTCTGTTGTTTTCAGTGCTGATGGGGGGCTGCTTATGGTTTGGCCATGGAAGAATTTACAGACTGATCAATTGGCATAAGAAAACAGATAGCAAAGGCACACTGTTTATGCAAAAGGCCCATGCAGCTATTTTATGGTGGTTTACTAGAGGTCCTGAAACCTGACTTGTATGCACTGTTACCTAGCAACCTGTTATAAAGTCACCAGGGAGTGAGATGCATCGGTAATTTTTGTGTGTGCATATTTGGATGTAAATGTAAACTCAGTGACTGTGGCAGTGCTGCCCACGGGAGGAGAAGTTATGTTAAAAGGAAAGGAATGTGTTTTTCTCCCGCTTACCCCGCACTAACTGTGTGGTTGGGCTGCTCAGCTGCTGTGTGCTGTGCTTCCTGTGTGCTCTACCTGGCTCTTAGTGCCTAGCATTCAGGGGCACAATCCCAGGGAGCCATGGTTGAGTTTCTAGCTCTTCTTGCCCTCAAATGGTGTGGACTAGTGGTTAGCCCCAGGCCCTCCCTTGCTGCCATAATGGCACCATTGTTCTTGCACTGATTTTTTTTGTAGAGCTCTGTCCTTGCACCTGCTGGTATGATCGGACACAGCTGTTTGTGGGCACCAAGTCTGGGAACCTCTGTGCCAGTTCACGGTCTGCAAGAAACGGAGTGCAGTGACAAATTCAAGCATGGAGACATGTACCTGCTGCCAAAGGAGAGAGAGAAAATCTTTGATGCTTTTTGCTCCTTCGATTAAAATCAAGCCTAAAACTGACTGCATGGATCCCACCGAGGCTCACAGTCACTGGGTGGGATGCAGTTTTAAATATACTCTCTCTACCACAGGTGTTCTCAACTTGTGGGTCATGATCCCCTGGAGGATCACATAGCAGATATTTTGCATATCAGATATTTACATTACAATTCATAACAGTATCATAATACACTTATGAAATAGCAATGAGATAATTTTATAGTTGGGGGTGTTTGCCAAAATATGAGAACCTGTCTTAGAGGGTGGGTCAAAGCCTTAAAAGGGTTGATGATCACAGCAATTCTCCTCCAATTTGGAGGATTCCTGGTTACATGCTTGTCTGAACCTCCAGTTATCCCCCCCTGAATCCTGACAACACTCCTCAGTCCTCCGAGGAGAGTGTTCCCTAGACTCAGGCTCACCATCACCATCATGGTTAATTCAGCCCAATTGCTAGCTTTCTGCATTGGTGGTGAAAAAATAATTTTGTAGACTTTGCTCTAGGTTTGGGGCTGAGAGGCAGGCCTTCCAGGGCCCTAGCTCTGCTGTTTACACAGCTCTTTCCTGGAAGCCAGAAGATATATGCAAATGTGGGATGATAGGGTGAGCTACACCTGGTCATGTCACTGGGAGTGTTCCTAGATGAGGTGCTTACCCAGCCTAGGACGCTACTGCACCAGCTGACTCTGGGCCTGTCTCCGATGGCCAGTAACAGTTTTAACCTCTGTGGAAAGTTAGACCTATCTAGGGAGTTTTTGTAGAATGCTAGGGCCCAAAATGGTTTAGTTACTTGGTCTAGGTAGGCCCAGACGATGGTATTTTCCTTGCATTCCTCTGGTGATTCTAACAGGCTACCTGGACAAAGGTCAGCTGATACAAGATAGAAAATGGACGCTGTGAGGCTGGAGCTGCAGCAGTCTGGAGAGAGCTTGCCTAGCATGCACAGAGTCCCAGGTTCCATCTCCAGTACCACATATACTGGAAATAGTGATGCAGACCTGTAATTTCAACACTAGGGAGCTGGAGGAAGGAAGCCAAGACATTTACTCCTCATCTATGCAGAAGATCAGAGATCAGCTGGGCTTTGTTAGACAGTATTTTAAAAGAGCTAGACAGATAAGCACATGAACAACCTTAACTTGTACTTAGGACATGAGGCTGTAAGTTGAATCTGAGACACCTCATTATAGGTCAAGGTTGGCATGAAGGAGAGGCCTGGGTGAGCCACATTCATTGAACCCTTTGATTTCCTTCCAGAGCTCACGACAAGAGATGTCCAGTGTGAAAATCCCCAGAGTAGATTTGAAGCCTCCAAATGCTGGGAGCTGGCTAGGGTTGGGAAGATTCAGTAAAGTGTTTATCCAAGCAAGCCTGAGGACCTGGGTTTAATCCCCAGCACCCATATAGTGTCACAAATTTGTAATCCCCATGATAAGGAGAGAGACAGGTGTATCTCTAAAGTTTATTACCAAGTCCTAAGTACATTGAGAACAAAAAAAAAAAAAGAAAAGAAAAGAAAAAGAAAAAACCAAACCAAAAATTCCTGGTGGACAGCTCCTAAAAATGACACCCATGGTTGACATCTGACCTATATGTGCACATATGCACCCCACACCAACACATGTACACAAGAACATATGTTCACACAAAGACTTGTCAGAGGAGCAAATTCCAAGTTGCCTGTAATGCTCCTCTATCATTTTTTTCTTCAAGATGCCATTTTTCAAGATATAAATTTAATTCTAACTCCCCAAATTATAACCAAGCAGTTAGTTGACAGAAACTTGGCACCTCACTTGTTGGCAAGGGATATCTTTTTGTCCCTGGCTTTCCAAAATAAAAGATATAAGTCATTTGGACTATTTTTAATCTAGAAACTGACAAAAAAGTTTTGTGCTGTCTTCTGCACCCTATTAGCGCCATAAAATTGACACCAGAATACTTTTAAGTAGGGAAGATGGACCTTCTGAAATGTCCACTCACTTTCAGCCTCACGGAGACAGTTGTAAGTGTACAGGTCTTTGTTCAAGTATTTCTGGCTATGGGTGGAAATGAAAGATGTCCATAAAAGTTGGTATCTTGTCGTTTCCCAGAGGCCTTTGCTTACTGTTTTGATGCATTTGGGGGTAACAATAAGGCTTATGTATAAATGTTAAAACCCCTGCGGAGGTGGCCAGTGAACCAAGTCGTCCATCCCCTTTGCCTGGTGGCTCTGATGGCCTTCTCAGCAGCATCTTAACAAGTGGGCCTTCTTCTACGTAAATGCCAGTCTTGTGCCATTCACACACACTGGTGCTGATAGCCAGGACTCACACACCACCATGGGGGCAAGGTTCTCTGCCTGGACTGTTTTGATAGTCTCTTTTCAGAATTGGTTAAGCCATTCTCTTCAGTCCTACCCAGGCACTCTGGGCCATGTGACTAAATTCCTCGTACGAGCAGCTGCTGGAGGGCTGTGTATGAGTAGACAGCCTGAATGCCCTTTTGAAACCCTGCATTTTATTGAACTTGGTGATTCCTCTGAAGGGGGACATAAAGAGAGGTTGTGTTTTGTTTTTTAACAACTTTTTACTAACTTGTAGTGCAGGAATGGCAGACTTATATATAAGCGGAGCCTGGAGTTGGACACCTGATGTTGGAGTTTGTGTGGACGGAGACTGCTGTATCTGTATCTATGGTGCTGACTCTGCTGTGTTCAGCTTCTTGGAGTCTTTACATGAGTCCTTTTATCATTCCATTTTACCAATGAGGAAATTGAGAAAGGTCAAAGGTCTTGCTCCATTCACACAGGTAATAACTATCCAGACTGAGGTTGAAATGCAGGCTGTGTTCTTCCAGTGTTCCCACCCAAAGGTGTCTGTACCCCAGTTTGCAAGGTAGTGAAGTTGCCATACAGGAAGTTGGCTCTGTTCTCTGCCCTTACCATGTGTCTGGGGCTGGCCAGCCTCTCCAGCAGAGCCTTCTTGAGACTGTTGGATGGCTGGCATCTTTGGAAGTTGCAATTTTTTTGTGTGGTACTGGGCCTGGAAACCAGGGCCTTATGCATTCTAGGCAGCCTCCCTATCACCGAGCCACACACCCAGCCGTAGACGTTGTATTACTATTTTAGGCTTCTACAAATAGAGTGGTAACAGCAAGGCCAGTTTACATTCCAGTAGACCTTCAGCTGTCAGTTCCCAAACATGTTACATCATAACAGTGGAGAAGGTGATAGCTGGAGTTTAGGTATTTCTTTCCTCACTGTGATGCATATGAATGGCTAGTTCTAGTCACTGGAATACTTTTAAAAAAGCTTGCTTCATTTTATTTATTTATTGTGAATGTTTGTGGGGAGCATGCCATGTATATGGAGGTCAAAGGACAATTTATGGGTCAGTTGTTTCCTCCCCTCCACCATGGGGGCTCCAGGATTGAACTCAGGCCATCAGGCTTGTTGCTGGTGCCTACACCTGGTGAGTCATCTGGCCAGGCCCAGAGGAATGTTTTACCTTGGTAGACCTTTGGGAAAACTTACCAGAGACTATTGTATCCATAAAGCTGAACCGGGCCATTCCCTTCCTTTTCTACCCGTGCTGTCATGGTTGCTCCTTCCACTGTGTAAGAGCATCTTACAGAAGTGGCTTCTGGGAGCAGGCTCTGTGCCAGCAGCATCTTTCAGCTTCTCATTTAACCCTCTGCAGCTGCAGAGGGTCAGCACTAAACCTATTCTAGAGCCGAGAAAGCTGAGACTGGAAGGGCTGAGTGTGAGAAATGGAGCAAAGATCCAGCCCTGGCTGACTACAGGGGCTTGGCTGGGACCACTTAATTAGCTCTCACCTAATTTTTATTTCTCAGCTAAGCGAACTGTCTTTTGACCTCTGTATGCTCCACTGTTTATTTTCCTTGGCTTCAAATCATGGCATCATTTCTAATGCATGTACTTTTAGTCACTAATCTGGTTACTCTTTATCCCCCCATGCATCTTCAAAATATATCTGTGTAGTCCCTTCTTTCTGGACAGCCTTCACTTCATCCCTAGACATTCTGCCCGCCAGCTCCCATCACCCAGACCCACCCCCAGCCCTTCAAAGAATGCTGATAACTCGGTTCCAGTACTTTCTTCCTCCCTCTCCCTCTCTCTCTCTTAGGTACTGTCTCACATATCCAAGGATGATACTGAACTCCTGATCATCTTGCCTCATCTCTCAAGTGCTGGGATTACAGGCATGCACTACTGTGCCCAGTTTATTGTGGTAGGAGGCATCCAACCTAGGGCTTTGTGCATGCTAGTCTATCACTCTACTGACAGCCAGGTTACACCCTCCGGCTAGTTCTCTTTCTATTGAATAACTAACTCTCTGCATTCTCAGGAAAAATGAGGGCTCTGCACACACTCTTTCCATTTCCAGCCTCTCCTTCTCACCTGCTGTTCTGGAGTTTGGCCATGTGAACCATGCACTTCCAAAGATCCTTTTTTTCCTCCTGACAGGAGCTGGGCTGTCAGGGTGGGGGTGATCATAGCCCACCACAGATCCCAGCGCTTTAGACTCCCTTGTTCATCCACAGTGACTGAGATAATCTACAAAGGGATGTAGAAGCCAGCATATCTTTGTGTTAATCTAAGATGGCAGGTGTAGTAGCTAGGAGGTGATGTCTCTGGAGTGGGCCATCAGTCCAAAAGACCATGGGAAGGATGTGGTTCCAACCTGTGGGGTTCCTTTCTTCTAGTCTCCATGCAGATGACTCCACTGCTCTTAAGGCTTTTCAGTTTTTGAATGTGTTAATAGCATGAATTTTAAATATAGCTTTCTTTCACATTTGCTCAAGGATTGAGTGGTTTTCCAGGACCAGTCCTTCCTGCTGTTGACAAGAGAGACATCCTGTCTGTTAAGACGATTACTGCAGATGGCCACTCTTGCTCATTATATATGGGAACTGTTTTGTTTTGTTTTACTGAGGGTCTCATGTAGCCCATATTGGCCTCAAATTCACTGAGTAGCTGAAGATGACCTTGAATTCCAGATCCTCCTGTCTGTACCTCCTGAGTGCTGAATGGCAAGTGTGTACCACCATGCCCAGCATTACATGCTGGGTTTAAACATCTTTGAACCCGTGGAGAGAAAAGCTCAGCATCCATTCTTGTGAGTCCTTTTGCTCTTGTTACCTGTGGCCATTCTCTGGGTCTTACTGACCCCATGTTCATAACTGTAAGTGTCACTGGGGACCTTTGAAGACTTGGTTTTCATATGTGGATCCAGAATCCTGGCCAAGGCTTAAGCCCTGCAGGGATTGATGAGAAATATAAGACTTTAAAACTTTAACTAAATACTGGTTATAAAGTGATTTAAAACTAAAGAGCAAGTTTTAGAAATTTTTAACATTTTAAGAATTCCATACACAGATAGGATACTTAATATTTGCAAGTAGTATTCAACTGTTGTTATTTAATTAAATCATAATCTTATGTTTTTGGAAGATGATTTATTTTCTCTCACCTGAAGCACATCAAGTCATTGAAAGATCCCAGGTCTCTAGACTGTTCACATGTGCCAACATAGCCCACAGGACAACTTGTTAGGTTTGAAGCTGGCCTATAGTCCCCAGAGCTTAGCTCTGAGTCCAATTCAGTTATTGACAACTGTGACTTTACAAAAAGCTCTGTCACTTTCCGAGCCCATGTTTTCTTTTTGTAAAGGAAGGGATTAGAAACACTGGTGGCTTTCACTTTAATTTATTTTTCTTAAAACCAAAATACTAAATACAACCTTTGTGTAAAACACATAGAAGTGATTTTTTTTTAAAGAAAAGAACAATTTTATGAGTTTACATTTAGTACATTTATTTATTTAAAACTTAAGCAATTAGATTTAAGCATTGCTCTGGTATTATGGAGTATAGTCTTTATAGCAATATTATTGCCTGTTACATTTCTGCATTTATTTTACTCACTGAAGCCTTGTTAGGTAGAAAGGCTCAGACTTGCAATCCCAGTGTTTGGGTTACTGAGTCAAGAGGACCCCAGTTCAAGACCAGCCCAGGCTATACATGGAAGCTTTTCCTCAAAAACAAAACCAAACCAACAAAAGAGGGACTGCTTCATGCAGGGACATTGTGAGAAATGGGAATAAATACTTAACAATTTGTCCCTTTAATTTTTCAGATGCTTGTAAGAAAAGTTGTAGTAACACAGATTTTCCTTTAGCATCCAGCACCTACTCTCATCCCTTATTTAGATGATAGACAAGGAGCATCCCATGCTGAGAGCCACACCAGAGCTGCCCATGACTGTGTATCAGCCAGTTGATAACTAGTGACCCATTATTTGGGAAAGGTTTTTACTTACTTTGGATCTTATGTTCTTCATTCACAACATGGAGATGCTGTTAAGATCCATCTCAAAGTTTCATTAGCCACAAGAGCTATCCAGGAGAAACCTTAGTATTTCCTGGGTTGCCGTCCATAACAGACAAACCTAGCCACACACACACACACACACACATATATATATATATACATATATATATGTTTATAATCTTTGTCTTCATTTGACTACTAGTCATAATCAGAAGGTACACCTAATCACATGTTCTAGAACCTACCTTGGCATTACATTTAGGACAGCTGGGAATGTCTAGAGAAATATTTTTGTTTCCACTCCTGGTAGGAGCTATGGGTATCTCATTGGTCAAGACTAGGGATGTGGTGTGTATGGTGGCCCCTCCTCCAGCAAATGATCCCATGTAGACATCCACACAGCTAACATTGAGAAGCTGACCTGAGTGAGGTATGTGCTGCGTGCAGACTCCAGAAGTACTGCACCGTGCAGTTTTACAATGGCACTTACCACAGGTCTAGGATTTTACAAAGCTCAGCAAGTTGCTTCCTTATGAGGTATTACTAGACGTTTAACCATCCCATGGTAGCAGGAGACACTGCATCATCCAAAACTAAACTGACGCATCAACACAAGCCAGCACATTGGTGGTCTCTGGTGACTTTGACATTCCAGGTGTAGTCCTGACAAGGATACACATTTTAAAATCAAGTGTTACATGACTTCAAAAGCAACTTTAAAAATTTACTTTGAGACAACATTAATTAGAACTCTCAAAGCGCATCCTAGGGTTCCTCGGAACACTTCTTGAAAATCATGTGTGTGGACTAAAGAGATGGTTCAGTTGTTATGAACACTGACTATTCTTCTTGAGGACCTGGGTTCAATTCCCAGCACCTACATGGCGACGTACAACTGTCCAGTTCCAGGGGACCCAACATTCTCACACAGATATACAAGCAAGCAAAATACCAATGCACATAAAATAAATAAATAATTTTTTAAAAAGGAAAATGGTGTATGTGAGGGTCTTTCCTCAGGTCTGGCTCTGGCTGAGATCAGGTTGTAAATGTAGTCCAGCAATGCTCAGGCTTTTTCACAGAGCAGCTTAGCAGTCATCAGGCTGGCAGACTGCAGACAGAGCCCCATCATCATCTTGCACATGCTTGCACCCTTTTCTTCATCGAGGGACCAAGAACACAGGACTAAAGCATGTGTGTTCCAGTCTCTTTCCCCTCTCTGTCCACTCAGTCAAATGGCCCTAGGATCCCATGCTGTCAGGAAATGGTACCCAACTCTCCTTTTGTCATTTATGACCCATCACTTCTTCAGGGCCCACACTGCACTGCTTAGGCCAGTCCTTCTTAAAGGAAACTGACTGTCTTGGTGAGGAAGGGAATGGCTCTGCATCTTCAGTAGATACTCTGGAGCCTAGTGCTTCTGTACTTGTGCTGTGATTGGGGCCAAGCCATTTTGCTAGCCCCAATGTGTGTGTGCACGCACATGCGCCTATGTAAACTCAGTTCAACATGCTTGGTGGCCATCACCTTCACTCACTAAACCATCTCACCTGCCCAAGAATTATCTATGGAGCTTCTTTTTAAAGATCAAGTCTTAGATAGCATCTCCCTGCCAATACCTTTCTGAATAGATTCATTTGCATTACATCCACTGCCCACCATTGAGGACTGAAGTTTTGGAATTATTTTGCCTATTTTTCTGCATTTCTTTTTGTCTTTATCTTTAATTTGTTGTATATCCTCACAGAAGAGGGTCTGATTCTGTTAAATAACAGCCCATGCCATCAAGTACATGTTAGAGATGGAAATGGCTCAGCTCCTAAAGTGTTTGTAACAAACAGTGAAGAGAGACAGGGCCTCTTGATTCTTGAGGCTCCCTCATGGGATTAGGTGTGGGGTATTGACCATGGACAGAAGCCAGGGCAGGCCATGCGGAAGCCTCTATGGGCTGAGTTCCATGTGTGTATGGATCTTTCTTTGTGTGTAACAGGAATGAAGTGGATGCCACAGTAAGTTCCAGATCGTTTTTCTTCTAGTGATCAAACATCTTCAATTTTACTTTTCTCTGCATATGTGGGTCTTTAAAAAGTAGCACCATTTGAAAGATGACAGTTATTTGGGCACATTAATTCTGCACCAGGCTCAGGGAGCGTAGTTCTGATAAGTGATAAAAAGAGCCTCTCCTAGGCACTTCTGTTGTCACATCTTCTCTACAGATCCCCGTGCCTGGGAAATAGAGCTTGAACAAACAGGTGTTTCCCGTGGGTTTTTCTGTTGTATTGTTAGCAACATTTATACTTTCTTGTCACATTACAGTGCTATAATATTCTTGATACAGTCAGAATGAAAACCAGGTTGGCAGCAATGGGCACTGCCCTACAAAGCTGACCTGTCTCTTTGCAAGTGTCTTATGGAAGGCCCATGAAGTCCAGGGTTCACTGACAATGCTGTCTCTTTTTCTTGTCTTATATAGCATGTCTTCAGATTGACCTTTCTAGAAGGTCACATGTTCCATGAGCCTCCACTCCATGTAGTTACCCTCTCTGACGTCGGGATTTTCCTCAACACTTTACCTTTCCCAGTCTCACGTTAGAAGTCAAACATGTTTGCAAATAGAAGGCACAGCATGGAAGCAATTTCTGTTCACTTTAAATGATTCCTTCTGAAAGGACAGAGAAGCACATGCGTGATGAGCACACGCTGGTTACTGTGCTATGATTGAACTAGATGCACTGGGGCGAGGATGTATGGAGGTTCCAGAAGGAAGGCCTAGGGAAAGGACAGCCATTATCAGCATGCACCAGCAGCCTCTCAGAAAGGGGTTGGGAAATGTAAAGGGAAGAAGTACATAGAGGGACCTGGGCTGAGGTAGGAACACCCATTTGAGAATTGTTCTAGGAACCATTCCTTTTGCTTTGGTTTTGGTAGCAGTGTCCACAGTGGACTAGGTTATCCTTTAGTGATGCTAGAGTCCATGTGGTTATTTAAAGGTATACCAGTATGCTCCTGATCTAGACAGGTAGCAAAGCTTTGAAAGTCACCTCAGACTTACCATGATGATACATCTAAGGGAAGCACTTCTGACTCCTTCTGATGGAAATGTCAGCGTTCTTTATTTTCAGTGACCGTGTGCCAATAGAATACCATCAGTATCACTGCTTTAGAGCAAACACATTTTATCATTCAGTGAGTACAGATGGGGCCTCTGCAATGTACCAGGCACTGTTCTGGTCTCTTGATATACATCAGCTTTAAAAACAGAGGTCTGTGTCTTTGTGACGCTGACCCTGGAGTCAAGAAAAGAGATTATTTAGGGATTCTATAATCCTTAGCTCGTGTGCTAAGGCTGCCACAACAGAGCACTACACTTCAGGTGTCATAAAGAACAGACATTTATTTCTTAAAGTCCTGGAGGCTGTAAGCCCAACATCAGATTGTCAGCAGGTTTGATTTCTCTTGTGGCCTCTCTGCTCAGCTTGTATGATGATGTTACTCATCATAAGAAGAAAGAGACTAAATAGTTCTTAAGACCTGTGGCATTGGATTATGACCCCACCTTCACACTTAACTGAACTAATCCAGTGTCTCCTCTCTCAAATACACTCACATCAGAAGGTGGAGCTTCAGATATCATAGGGATTTGAGTAGGGGCACAATTCTGTTCCTAACAATATGTCATTAAATGATAAGTGTTCTCATTGGGAGAATAAAAAGATTAGAGCAGGTAAGGAAGATTGGGAGAATAGTTGGTGAGGGTCACTGTTTTAAATGATTGGTGTGGATCTCACTGAGCACATAGTATTTGAACCAGTGTTTTAAAGCTTGGTTTTGTTAAAACACAAGGTCCCTGGTGGAGATGCAGTGTGGTGAAGGAAGTCAGGGACATGGGGACCCGGTTTCTAGTCCCAGCTCTGCATAGTTGTAATTGTGGCACCTGGAGATGTTCCTCTAGCACTTGGACCCAGTTTGCAAATAGGCCAAGCCCTTCAAACTGACAGTCTGAAGTAAGTATCCTTGGAAACGGGGAAAAGACACTGTAGTACTTTGGACCAGGACTGTGTTAGCTTTGGGGGCTGATTTTCTTGTTCTTGTTTGTCAGGATGGGACAGGGTAGGTTCTTCCTAAGAGCTGCTAAGAACGCAGAATGGGATGAATGCAAAAGACCAGCAACACGTCCTGTGTGGTACAGCCACTCTTGGCAGTACACAGGTCTTTGATGAGGGTGAGAAGGACAGTGTGATGGAGATTCGCCGGTGGCCTTTTTTAGTGTGGTGTGCCCAGGGGATAGGCTTGCACAGAGTAGCCAGCTCACAGAAACCATCCAACCCATAACAGGCTAGTTAGCTCTTTTTTGACTGTGTGTTCTCCATGCCAGCTGCCTATTATTTCAAAAGATGGGGGGAAAAGGCAGTAGTGAACAAATTTGGAGTTTGAGTCTTAGTCACATAAATTTCTTAGTTCTGACAAATGTATGGTGATTAAGTAGATGCTACTCTCAGGGAATGGCAAGCAAGTCTATATGGAAGCTCTTGGAACTATTCCTGAAAATGTTCTATAAATCTAAAAATTGTTCCAACATATTTTTCTTAAAATATAATCAACAAAAAAACAAAACAAACAAACAAACAAAATCCAAAACCAAAGTCCATTTTGTATGTGAAGGTGACCTAGGCTATGCAGGCATAGGGTTACTTGTGGGGCCATGTGCATGGGTCAGTAGTGTCCACTGATAATAAGATGAGAATAGTCCTGCTTTTCGTTTTGGCACATTTGACATTTTCACCTTTCCACCCCGAGGGGTTCAGTTTTAGATACTGCTGCTGCTCCTGATTTTATTTCAATATTTGACAGCAGATAATTTTATGAGCCATTGTTTAATGACAGAATTATCTGGAGAATGAGCTAAGAGGCTGGGAGGCAACAGCATGTCCAGGGAAGATGTTTAAAGAAACCAAGGAGAGGGGGCTGGAGAGATGGCTCTGAGGTTAAGAGCACTGACTGCTCTTCCAGAGGACTGGGGTTTGATTCCCAGCACCCACATGGCATCTCACAACTGTCTGTAGTTCCAGTTCCCAGTTCCAGGCAAATATCAAGGCAAAATAAACATAAATATAAATAAATAAATAGAATTAAAAAAAAAAGAAACCAAGGAGAAAATGCCCACATGCTTTCTAAAGGCAGCACTTTTGAAAACACCCCAGATTTAGTATATGCTAAAGCTCACACCCAACTGAGGCCAAGGCTCATGGGGTGCACGGTATAAATGGTACAGTGATCTGATCATGCCTAGCCTTTTTGGTCACTATGTGGCCCCTCCAGCTGTTAAGCACAGGGTGAAGTGTGGACAACTTAGAGAGCGAGGTGGGAATATATATGTGTGTGTATGTATGTATGTATGTGTGTGTGTGTGTGTATGTATGTATGTATGTATATCCTTTTCTGTTTTTCTCTCTCTTCTTTCTTATGTTTTGACAGCTGCAAACCAGAAGGAGCCTATGAATCTTAATTTTAAAGTGAAGGAGGAACCCACGGAAGAGGAGTCCCTGGGCACACCTTTGCCTCGGTCCAGCTATGTGTTCAGCCCGGAACCGGAAGTGACGGCTCCTAGCCTCTCCGAGGACCCACTAACACCCCAGGAAGGCAAGGGGAATGTGCCAAGACGGGACATGTCTGCCAAAGCTGCTTCAGAACTTCTCATGAAACTCTCAGGTATCCGGTGTATTCTAAAATATTTCCATTTTAGTCATTTCACATGCAAGCCAACTGGATTGTTTCCTGCGTGGCTTATAATTAACTCGATGGTGATGATAGCGTGAAAAGGGCGAATATAAAGAATGATCAGGTCACTTGGCTTCAGTTCCTGTGTTACATGCATGAGTTTGCTCGTCCTGTTTAGACACTGGCTTCAGATCCTGTGTTAGACGTGTGAGCTTGTTCCTTTCTGCCTGTGCTGTCTCTGTGTAGGGACAGTTTTCTCTTTCTAAATATTATTAGAAAATATTACTGGCATCTGAGAGGATCTAGGCCAAGACTTTAAATGGATTCTAACAACATTCACAAAATTTCTTCTAATTGATCAAAAATACCTTTTCTTAAGAGAAGATCCCGTGTCTTGTATGCGTTTATACTATAGTCTTTATGGACCTTTAAAATATTTTCCTGGGCTTGGTGAGGTGCCACTCATAGTAATTACCAACGTAGCAACAAAGGATTTTAAGAATGGAGATGTTACAATAATTAACCTGTTCATAAGATGAATGGATGGCTCCACTAATATCTAAATGTAATCTCAACTTATTGGACATAAGAAAAAATAAGCTATAAATTGAAGCTGGTGTATTTTGGATTTTTGGTAGTAGTATCTACTTGGTACTCTGCAACAAGTATAAAATTTAGTGTCTTTTTGGTGGCAGGGTATGACTTTCATAACATGGAAGAAAAGCTGTATTGGTAATCATACCTGTCAAGTTGTAGCTGTACTCAGTTCATTGCCTCCTGAAGGGAATTTTTAGGAACTGTGTTTGAAATGCTAATATGAATGGAAAGCTGTTTTTCTTGGGAACTTGCTGTGTTTGGAGGATGAAAGCAAGCACTCCCTTAGTGGGGCTCCTCCATGATCTGTAATTTCATCAGCAATTCTGACAGTGTTTCTGGTTCACTAGGAAGTTGAAAAGTAAGAAATTAATAGTGAATTACTTAGAGTCAACATATCAGAACAGTTGAAATTCTTGTATCTGCCAGTTGGTGGGGTTGAGAATTCTTGTCTTTGATGTTAATTCAAAGCACACTGGAATTTGAGGGGAATGTGACTTGATAGTGGTGAGACTGATGGAGGTCTAGCAAGATCCCAAGGCTGGGAAGTTGAAACTGTCATGTGAGAGCCTATATAATGTAATGTATTTGTGTTTCCCTCCTGTGCCAAAATATCTCAATGATGTAGTCATCCCTCTGTTGTTGTTATTGTTTAGTCCAAAGAGGTCCCCAGCTCTGTTCTCCCAGACAACTTCCTTTCCCTCCTTGATGGGAAATTGTGCCAGCTAATACTGATGTTTCAGAATTTGCTATGTAGCTGCTATGGAGAACAGGTACCACATTGGAAGAGATTTTGAAAGTGGTAAATGAGATTTCAGGGCAGATGTTCTTTAAGGAAAATATTTTGTCTTAATCTTTTTGGATGATGTGATTTGAGAGACTGAAATAGAAAACTATTTTCTAGATAATAATGAGACCCCCCAAGGAAGAAGTGCTGCCATGAACATCTAATGATATTATTGACAATGAAGGACCTAAGTGTGTGCACTGACTTTTAGTGAGTATATGTACAGCCGAGTTTAACAATAGCTGAATGAATGCTCCCATTTCTGAAGGGCAACCACCCTTTATAATGTGGAAATAAACTTTCATAAAGACTGATAACTTTTCTTTCCTGAAAAAAATTCTACATAGACAAGACTTGGGTCAAGGATACATCATCACATCCCAAATTTCTGTGCTCTCATCACTAGTGTTTGAAATAGTATTCCTTGAGCACATTAATATACTCTTTTTCTTAATTTCATGAGCAGGTCAGGTGGCCATTGAAACAATTACCAATAGAGTTAAGAGTAAGAGACTTTTAAGGATATAAAGGTTTCTATTATTCCTAGTGGAATATTACAGTTAAGTCACATGCCCTTAAAATGGCTGTAATTCTTTATTGTTATCTAAATGTAGCCTCTACCTGTCCAGTGTAGGAAAAATAAGCAGTGGAGTCTATTCAGGGACTCATAGTCTAGCATACCATGGTCAGGTCAACATTGTTGCTTTGAGTCCTAGGTTAGGTGAGTGAGTGAAAAAAATATGTCTTTTCATTCCAAAGCCATGAGGTAAGAGGTTCCTTTCTTAGGAGTGAAGTGGACATTAAACTCTGGAGAGAAACATGCCTGTAATTCTGGTATGGAGGAGACTGGGAGATAGACTGTGAGTCTGAGTACAGCCTGGGCTGTGTAGTGAGACCCTGTCACAAACCAAAACAAAAAAGCAAACATCAATGTTTCTCTTTACCAGTAGATTAAGGCTCTTGTAAAACAAGGGTGCAAGGAAGAAGTCTTAAGTTCTCTGTCTTCAAGATATCATTTTAACAGTTTGAACAGCCTGCCCTGAAAGACACCCAAGTAAGGGACTGTCAGCACCTTCCAATTCCCTTATAGATGAGAGTAAGGACCCACTTCCCAAAGCCAGCACAGAGCTAGGTGGCAGTTGCCTCCTAAGACTTGTTCAGGCATTCTGTGGACAGTTGTCCTCATGTCTGGCCAGCTTACACAATCTAATTTACAGTCTTTTTTATTTTCTACAAAATCCTTTGGTCAGAGAACCTGTGTGAAACAGCTACAGTGGTCCCTTCTTAGACAGTGGGAAGTGTGCATTAGGGACCCTACTGGATGCCTGAAGTCGAAGAAAGCACTGACCCTATAACACCCACCCCCATACATTCTAGCAATAGTAATACTTGATTTATGACTAGGCACAGTAGGAAGTTAGCAAATATACAATTTCTTTTGTTTGTTTTTTGAGATCAAGTCTCTCTAGATTGTCTTGACTGGCCTGGAACTCACAGAGGTCTACCTGTCTCTTCCTCCAGAGTGGTGGGATAAAAGGTATTCACTGTCTCACCTGATTGTAATAGTGTATTATAATACAAGTTGTTCAAGCCTATAAATAGTTTGTTGTGGAATTATTATTTACTATTTTGGGAGCATGGTTGACTGAAGTAACCAACAACATGGAGGATGAAACCTCAAATAAGTGAGAGAGATGACAATATTGTAATAATACTAGTGCATGGGAGATACTTTTCTTTGTTTCTGTTTTGACCCAAAGAAGAGCTAAGGAAAAGAGTTTTCTCTCTCTCTTTACTTACTAATTTTCTTATATACATTTTCAGTGAATCAACAAGAAGAAACTATTCAATGATTTGGAGTGCCACCTGTTTCCATGTTTAAATTAGCTCATGTTCATTCCATAAAGATGAATGATGGGAACATGGCCCAGCCACACATCACATGAGGCTTCCTGTGTGAAGAAACTTTTGTAGGAAGGGAGCTTTCCAAGGAGACACTTAAGTTCTCTGAGGGAAACACACACGAGTTAGAACCGGGCTAAATCTCCCATGGCCTGTGTGTTGGGAGACTTTTCTTTTTCTGTGTGGTTTAGACTCCCCTTTCCAGTTGTAAATTGTGAAATTGAGTTCATAACAGCCGGGGCCAGTAAACTGACACCATAAAGAAAGAAACCCACTTTGAGGAAATAAGAATCTGTGACTCTCTGTTGTTATGTGACATACAGCAGCCTAGACCATCAAACACCCCTGCTAAGCCTAGGCTTGCCAAAGATAATTTCCAAAAGCCTTCACCTAAAGAAGCCAATGTTTCAAAGTTTAGCACTGAGGATATGTAACATTAGATATGTTAGAATCACTACTCACCATACCCCTTAGACTGGTTTGGTAATGTCTGGTGACCTTGTAAACTTATGTCATAAATGTGGTCACTGATGTGACATGATGTTGGAAGGGATGGGATGTTTACCTATAGCTGTGTTCTAAGAGAACTGTGTAGGTGTAAGGAGATGAGCAGAGGCCATCTCTCTCTGTGGAAGTGCATGTTGAATTCCCATTGCATGTGTAGAATGTAGCATGCACAGTTGGACATAACTGAAGAAACAGTTAAGAATTACATTTAAGCTGGGCACTGGTCGTGCATGCCTTTAATCTGAGCACTCAGGAGGCAGAGGCAGGTAGATTTCTGTGAGTTCAAGATCAGCCAAGTTTACAGAGCTAGTTCCAGGACAGTCAGGGCTCCACAGAGAAACCCTGTCTGGGAGGCGGGGTGGGGGTGGCTTGGGGTGGGAGGTGTAGAAGCAACACAACACAAAACAAACCAATAGAAAAAAGAATGACATTTAAAAATGAGAATTCTGGGGCTGGAGAGATGGCTTATTGGTTAAGAACTTGAGGACAAGAGTTTGGTGCCATCACCATGCTGAACAGCTCACAATCACCTGTAGCTACAGATCCAGGGGCATCTGGCACCTGTGGCCTCCACAGGTTCCTGAATTTATATCCATGTACCCTTTCTCTGCCCCTGTACACATAGTTCAAAGTATATTTTTAAAAAGAACAGAGTTCCAGGCTATGGGAATGCCTCATTGGGTAAGGTCCTTCTTGCCTATGCAGGCTGAGGGCCTGAATTCGGCTCCCCTGATCTCATGTAAAAGCCAGGCATTGCTACTGGGAGGCGGAGTTACAGGCATCCCTGGGACCAGTCAGTGTAGCTAGTCATTGAGTTTCAGGTGTGGTAAGTGCTCCTCTCACAAAAACTAACGGGGATGCTAACAGAAGACATCAGATGATGATGCTTCCACAGTTACTTGCGGAGACATGTTTTTATTGCTTTCTATGTGTGCGTATAAGGATATCTTCAGAAGTTAGAAAAACACCAGATCCCGTGAGCTGATGGTTATAAGCCACCCAAGGTGGGCTCTGGGACCTGACCTCTAACCTCGTGCCTGTGTTCTTACCCTCTGGCCATCCCTCCAGCCTTGGCCTCTTTTCTTTATAAGCCATACAACTTCTAATTTTCTTTCTTGTTTTGAATAGTAGAAAATAAACTGATCCTAGGTAAACCTGAGAAAGGTGAAGTTTTAAAGAAATTTAATTCTGAGGTGGGCTCAAGTGAACAGGACAAGGACACCAAGATCGACTTCCACCACAGTTTTAATGGGGCTTTTTGCTTATAACTGTTTCAAGTCCCCTTCAGGTGGCTAGCAAGAAAAGAAGACAACAGAATGTGCTATGGCACTGGCTTATGGGTCCTAGGCAGAATGCAGCAGGCCCTCAAAACTCAGGAGGAGGCTTTGCTGTTCACTTCAGAGATGGGAAGCAGTCATTATTGTCAACAGCTTTTGAGGTTACCACCTGTTCACAAGAATAGCCAGATAGCCTTCTTGATCCCAGCCCCAAATTCTATCAGACCACTTCAGCTCAGATAGGAACCCACCAGTGGACACTTCCATGAAGAGAAGGGACTGTTGGCAGACACATCTGCTGTCTTCCTGTCACCCTGTAAGACTTTGGAGAGGCAGAGGAATGGCCAGAAATGAGTCCTTTGGTGGACAGCACAAGGAGGGACAGGAACCAAGAAGATACAGCAGCATGCTCAACACCTCAGACTGGCAGAAACAGATCTAACAACTGCTGTTATTTCAGCACTGAATAAGTGTGCTTAGGCCTTTGAACTGTTTTCCTTTCCTTTTTGGTAGAAGCTCAGTGGAAGCCTGCTCACCTAGGCTGTGGCCTGGCTAACCCCAACCCTCAGAGCTGCTAGGGCATCGGGGACTCTTCTTGAGGCCTGCTCTGAGCTTAGCTGGTGACATCCTTAAGCTGAGGGCAAGGGCTGACAGCCTGTGTCTGACAAGCTTTCCAAGTGACCCTGTCAGCTAAAGGTTTAGCCTGGTGTGCTGTGGAAGGGACTAGAGGGCTGAGTTTGGACCATCTGAAAAGAATGCTTTAGGTTGGAAGCGGATGGGAACAAAGCTCCATTAAATGTCCCCGTTTCCTTTAAAAAAGAACAGTTCTTATGTGGTGAGTCCTTTTAATTTATTATGAAGTGATGGCATCTAGATCCTTTTTGAAGAAGGACATGTGTATATGATAAATCAAGACCATGAGCCTCAGATAATATCACTTTGTTCATGCCCACTGCAGTTAAATTTCTGAATTATTTCTGGGCTTGTTGGTGTAGTTTCTGAAGAAAATCTCCCTGTATCACTCCAGCATCATCAAATGCCATGCTGTCGACTTTTCTGCTCTAAAGAATTTCTTGAGAAAAATGAGAGATTTTAACTAAATTAGTTTTCAGACTGATAACAGTTTGCTCTTTCTGTGTGCTGCTTTTCCTTTGGAAAGTAGTACTTGTGCTTCTTCCTTTGCCTTTTGAGATGTTCATGCATGCATATACTGTATTTACATGCATGCATATACTGTATTTACATGCATGCATATACTGTATTTACATGCATGCATATACTGTATTTACATGATTTTGAGCAGTGTGTCTTTGGTCAGTTAGCTGTCTTTCGCCAGAACAAATACATGAAATATCCAGCTTATGGTTTGTTTTGGCTCAGGGTTGGAGGTTCTAGTCCAGGAGTAATCAGCTCCATTGTCTGGGGGCTGTGGTGAGCCAGCCTTTCACTGTGTAGTTATAAGTAAAAGGAGGAAAAAGAGCCCCAGGTCTCACAGGCGCCTTGTCGGGCACACCCTGTGACCTGAAGACTTCCTCTAAGTTTCCACCCCTAGCAGTGCCTCTTGGGAGGGGGGAGATCAACCTTAAACACATGGGGTTAGACATGTGCAGGATGTAAGCTAGAACATGCTATGCCAGCAGTAATAATCTGTAGGATGGAAATTATATTTTCTTTTATCATCACAAGATTTGCCTTTATCAAACTTAAAAGTTGTTTAATTAAGTAGCAGAGAAGATAGAGACCTTTTCAATATCTTAAATGTATTTATTTATTTATTTGTGTGTTTGTTTATTTATTTGATACAGGGTTTCTCGACATAGCCCTGGTTTTCCTGGCATTCACTTTGTAGACCAGGCTAGGCTTCAGCTCTCAGAGATCCATCTGCCTCTGCCTCTTGAGTGCTGGGATTAAAGGGGTGTGCCACCTCAATCAGTCCTAAAACATTTTTCACACCTAATTTTACAGAGTCCCTATGCTTCTACTTGCCTGCAAAAGCCATCTGAGGCTGAGGAAATGTTAGAAGATCTGTAAAAAGTACTAAAGGGTTGGCGTAGGGAGTTAGTTCTGAGGGCTTTGCTGCCGCGTTGCACCCATGTTCTGTCCCTCTAAGCTACAGAATGGAAGGAAAAGAATCAGCTCTCACAGGTTGACCTCTGACCCAGACACATGCACCATGGCACAGGCACTAACCCACACACAAGTAAATAAGTGCAAAAATAATGTTAATTTAGAAATATCAGTAGGAAGGTATTTTGTCTACTTATTTTATTAATTTCTTAAACTCATGCTGCTGAGATATTCAACAGGATCAAAATGACAGCAGCATGATCTAAACAGACTCAGATTGGAACCTACTTTTGATGTTTATTGACTATGGTATTGTACTGGAGATGGACAGATTTCAGGGTATGCTTTCGAAAGGGTTCCGGGTTGGTGGCTGTTGGTTTTTTTGCTTTTAATGCTATCTCAGTGAAAACAGATTTTTATTGATGGATTCAAGTTGGCTGTCTGGGCTATAAGCATGGTTCTCTGGAGGCAGGGACAAGGTGCAGATGAATCACAAGTTTTCGGCCAGCCTAAGCTTCCCTGAAGGCTGGGGACAGGCATGACTCCTTCAGTGAGTGAAGTGAGGACATGATTTTGACCCCAGGACCCACATAAGAACAGGTGTTTTGGTGTGCATTTGGTATTCAAGCACTGGGGAGTTCAGGACAAGTGGGTTCCTGGGGCTCAGTGGCCAGCCTGAGTCACTGAGAGACCCTGTATCCAAAAAATAAAAGGGTAGAGGATGCCTGAGGAATGATATCTGAGGTCCTGTGGTCTCAACACATACACACACACACACACACACACACACACACACACACACATCTTTGTAATTCATGTACAGTAGATAACATTTGGTCATCTAAAGTATATGACTCTGATTATGTTCAATCTAGTTAAAACTATGCATCCATTAGCATATCTATTTCCAGAATCCTTCCACCGTCCCTGAGAGACCCCATACATAGCAACTGTCACCATCCCCACCTTCCCTGTCCCAGCCTAGGCAAGCATGAACTGATCAATTGATCTGCTTGCTAGGGACACCTTATATGAATGAACACATGTACTGTGTGTTCTTCTTTTATGTCTGGCTTTTTAGCTTGTTTCTGTGATAACGTCAATTCTAGTTTTCAGATAGCGTGTTATTTTGGGGTTAGGGACCACTGGTGTGGAGGTCAGAAGACAACTTGAGGGTGCTGGTTCTCTGAACCAAGTCGAGGGACCGCACTCTGCTCAGTGGCAGGCACCTTTACCTGTCTATCTATCTCATTGGCTCCTCCACATCGATTCTGTATTCCTTTATATGGCTGACAGTTGTATGGATACACTGTATTTTCTTTTTCCTTTAATGGAGACATGGTTTGCTTCCCAGTCTCTGCTGTTACAGATGTTCCTATACAGGTTTCCATGTGGACTTAGGTTTTAATCTTCTTGGGTATATCCTTAAGTACTATGTAATTGGTGGGTTAAATGAGAATGCCTTTTAACATTTGAAAAACTGCCAAATGTCTTTTCCAAGGCAACAACAACATTCATTATCTCTTGTAGTAATGTATGAGGTTTCAATTTCTGCATATCTTTATGAAAACTCGTTACCATCTTTTTTATTGGAACCACCATAATGGCATAATCTAGCCATTCCACTATGGTTTAGACTTATGTCCTCCTAGGAAATGATGGTGTTTGACATAGTCCTACGTGCTACTTAGTACTTGAACATCTTCTTTGAAGAGACATCGGTTTGAGTTCTTTGTCCACTGTTTACTTGGGTTACTTTTGCTTTTGGACATAAGCCTTATCAAAGAGATGAATGGTAATTTTTTTTCTCATTTTGGTGGGTTTCCATGGTAGCTTTACTTACAACAAAGAAGTGTTTGCATTTGGTAGAGTCTGGTTCAGTTTTTGTTCCTTTTGTTTCTTATGGGCATCATTATATTTTCTGTAATCCTCAAAATTAACTAAATGCATAGTTGTTAATACTAAAAGGAAACCCTTCCTCACGTATATTAGCAGTGTCATCTAATTTGCAGGGATATTAAGCCTATGAAACATAATTTGTTGAATTATGCCTATCGAACTGAGTTGACCTTTCCAATTTTTGATTTGTGTTTTAATGTTCTCAGGGTGATGACCAAGAATTTTTGCATGTTAGCTTTATAAGTGATTTTTAATGGATTCAACCAGCAGTGAGCTTGTGACTAATGTCCATACTCACTGCCAGCTTACTTGTTGACCCCACCTCCATATATATGTATGTATGTATGTAGGTGTAGATGTACTGATATAGTCCATAAACTAGTGACTAAATATGAATAAGGAATTACACTTTTAAATCATTGGTAAACTCAGAAATGAAGCAACATGAAATATCACACATATTTTATATAAATAAGGAAAACTTGATGTGTTTCTATATGCAAAGGTATGGTTTCTTGAAGGGCGAGTGGTCCTGTTGAGTTGAGAGAGCACACAGTGCTATTATTATTCTGTCCATTCGAGCAGCACTGAGTGAGAGTCACTCACTGTCTGCAGCCCTGGAAGGCTGTCCCCTCTCAGCTAAGAGAAAAGAGGGAGAGCCCTGTTTATACAGCCAAGCTCATTCAGTCTCTGGCCAGAAGAGCCCTTCTGTTATCTTATAATTCTGCACACTCCTTACAAATTCTTAGATTCCAGCACCTGAATAGCTGTTGCCGCCTGCTGTACCCCCTCCCAGGAGAGCTTTGCAAGGGCCTCTATCAGCACCTCCTTCCCGCATTTAGCCCTCACCCCTCTGTCCACCCTTTATGCTTTCTTAACCAGCTTCCTCCTGCCTCCCACACTGAAGCCTGAATTCAGAAAGTCTAGACTCAAAAGGGCTCTTGTTTTATTATCATTTCCTTCTTGCATAGCTGCATATGTTAATAGAGGCACGGAAATTTGTATTGGCTGGTGTTTCCAGAAACCGGGCAAGCCCTCTGCAAGGAATTTCATAGGCTACGCCTTCACATTGGAAGCCTTTTCTGTTTGGCTGTCTCTGAACTGAGGCAGACTGGAGTCTGGAGACTGAGAGACAGGGGTTGCTCAGTAGAGGTAGGGTTGATGGGCGGGGCCTCCAGCTCTTCCTGTGGGATAGTGAACACAGTATCTAGCAGTATGCTTGATGGCTAATGTCCTTGCATGCTGTTTTCTTTATGTACCTGGGTAGATGATTACATCTTTCAACCAACACACTGTGGCATCAACAGTTTGCAGAAGCCATTAGCAACTGCTTTCTCATGGGCAGCGCTAAACAGACTTAGTTACCTGAGGTCTCTGCAATACAGATGCGTTATACTCGAGTAACAACACTTCTGGCGAGCTTTCTCAGAGGACACCCTGCCAAGTGCAGGCGGACCTCGATCCAGTCCTAGTTTATGGCTCCTTTCCTACCCGCTCCCAGCCTGTCCCCTGCCTGTTACTACAGAGATAGTGTCTGGTGAAGGTGAAGAGAAAAAAAAAAAAAAAATCCTTATTTTCTTCAATGCAATTAGAACATTCCCATTCTGAATTAGTCTTTCTTCTCACTCAGGAGTAACCTTCCCCTTTAGCTTATTCATGTCAAAGAAAGGGAAGATTTGCATATGGAATTAAACTCCGTGGATCCCGTGCTCATCCGGCTACATGCTGGCGTCATGGACCTACCTGGGGAAGGGAATCCTCACTGCTGAGTAACAGGCTCTTTGCCAAACGGCTGAGTCACCCCCAGCTGGGGCCCTTCTGGACTCTGCGCAGAACCTTCTCTGCGCATGCTCACTCCAAAAGCTAGTACAGGCAGAGTCAGGGAGACCCATTTCCATTGGACAGGAATTGACCACGTAGCCCAAGATTGGACAAACCTTTATGAAGAGATTGTTCTTGTCGTGGCTTCTGTTATTCTTTCTGACAACAAATGATTTAACAGTAGTGTTTTCTCTTGGTTAAAATGTGGGGCCTGTGGTGTGCCTTTTGAGGAGACCTTTGTCTTCCTTCCCAATAATTCTCTCATTAACTCCACCACGTGTATGTTTCCCCACAGAAATCATTCCGCATTCATGCTGCGGGTTGATTTCCTTCCCTAAACAGCTGGAATCCACACATTTTCTGGCTTCCAGGGGTTTGCCCTGTGCTTGTGTGGCCCGTCTTCACAGCTGGGGAAGTGAGAAGGCTGCAGAATATTTGCACAACCAGGGACGGTTTATTTCTGCTTAAGAGTCAGGTGTCAAGGGCCATGTTTAAAGCCCGAGTTATAAACCACTTCCTAATTTTGTCCCACTACCTTCAGATCACTGCAAACTCACCCTTGGCCTAAACATATGCACACGCTTGGTTTGGCTTCCAGAAACTCTTTTGCTCTTGGGGTAGAGGGCATTCATGGGAAGGTCTTACAGATGCTTCCTGCGAGCCAGAAAGAGGAGGCGGAAGGTAACTAACATCCCCTTTAGTCAGAAGAGAAGAGGACCAACACAAGGGCCACCTTGCTCTGATCTGAACATAAAAACCTGGCAGGAGCCTTCCCTGGGCCTGCAGGGCTGGGCCAGTCAATCAGGGCATGTGGTAATCTCCTTTAAATGCCTTGTGCCAAGCACACTGAATTTTGCAGTTTTGCATTGGGCTCAGGGGTTGCCTATTTTGCAGGGTGCTGTTTGTTGTTTCCAGAAAGCTCTTCCTCCCTGACTGCGCTTTCTGCGCATTCTCTAATGTTTGTAACACCGATTGCTTGATTTTGGGCCTAGCTCATCCTTCCCGACCCCAGATCTGGCTGTTACCTCCCTGCCCTTGAGTCCCAGAAGCAGGGACAACAGGATTCAGGAACCAAAGAAAAAGGAAATGAAAATGAGTCACTGACATCACTTGTAAGAAGCTTTGATTTAAAAAACATTTGGGAAGGTTGTTGAAGCAGAGCCAGTATTCATTACGAGAATATCCACACATTCCTCATCTCCAAAACCCATGGGGAACCAAGTCCTGGGGGGACATCTGGAGCCCCCACCATGCTGGAGTAGGGCCCTGTCAGATAAACAACAGCTGATTATTTTTGGTTGTGAGGACTTTGATTTGGCAGAGTAGATAAAGGTTTCTTGGGGTTCAGTGACCCCTGCTCTTCAGCTCCCCTACTTACCATTCTGTATGGATTTTCTACAACAATGTCCCCTTTTCTGCAGGGCCTGTGTTTCAGGACCCTGGGCAACTCCTCTTGAAGTCACAGATAACAGTAAACCCTATTGTACTTTATGATGCATACTTAACTATGATCAATTTTAAATTACTTGTTAGGCACAAAGAGATTAATGACAATAACAGATGATAAAATAGAAAAATTAAAGCAACATGTTATAAAAGTTATGTGAATGTGGTCTATCTCTCTGTCTCTCCACTTCTCTCAAAATACCATGTGTAGTTAATCTTCCTGCTGAGCACAATTAATGTAAATTTTGGAAAGCGAAAGCTAGAACCTGTATTTCATTCACACACGCATTCATTCATCCAACTGCTTGTTGAGTCCCTTCTTTTCCCAAAGTTCTAAAGACACAAGATGAGCAGGGTGATTTCCTCACTGGAATCTTTTCCTATGTCATCTAATGTTTGCCCCCCCCCCACACACACTTCATTATAGTGTCTTTGTCACAGAATGCACTGTGACTTACCTTCTGGATCATGGGTAGCAGCCCGCAGCAAGACCTCTCAGCAGGGGGTGCACGTGGCCGGCTCCATTGTTATTTCTATTAACAATATTAGCATACTACTATATGCTAGTGTATGTAATTATTCCAGCACAAATTAGTAATTTTAACACCATTTTAAGAAAAAAAATTAAGCTGATTTTCATATGCTAAAGTTTACTGAAAGCTTCTAATAAAAGCTAAGCTTTGCAGGCTGGAAAGTAGTTCATTTGGTAAAGTACTTGCCTGTCAATCATAATGGCCCTCCAGAACCCATGCTTAAGAAAAATAACAAATGTGGCTGCACCTAGTGGTGCTGCCTTTAATCTCACCACTCTGGAGGCAGAGGCAGGCAGATCTGTGTGAGATCAAAGGCCATTGTGGTCTCCATAGCAAGTTCTAGGCCAACCAGCTCTACACAGAAATGGCTCTCTCTCAAAACAACAACAAGGAGGGCGGGCTGGGGGCGATGGGCACAGGCCTGTAATCTCAGCTGGTCTGGGGCTGACTGACAGATCCCAGGGCACAGACTTGTAACCCCAGCTCTGGAGGGCGGAGATTGACAAACCTTGGTGATCTCCACTCAGCAGCCTTTCAGTCTAAGCTTCAGCAGGTTTCATTGTTTCTCTTTCCCTTTATTTTTAAAAAAAGAAAATGTGGTGGCACTTCAGGATCAAGAGCTATGATTGGCCTCTGGTCTCCACACCCAGGTACACACAAGAGCACATGAATTCCTTCTCACACACATCTGTGCACATACATACAAATACAAAGAAGAAAGTTGGTGAAACCCTAGTTTTTGAAATAAAACTTCACTTGCTCCTTTATCTCTTTGAACATAAGAGATTCTGTCCTTTTAACAATTTGTGCCTAAACCAGTGGTCAGTCATCATGAGGATTGCCCTTGTTTTTCAGTATTTTTTTTAATTAAATTGCAACCAGAATTCTTTTGAATCTTTAGGAATTGTTAAAATCTGCATTCACATTTGAGCATGGGCATACACATACATTCTGACACACAAAGCTCTATTAATCCCAGCGGAGGAGGTGGACAGTTCTGAGATTTATTAAATGGCAAAGGATGATAATTTTTAATATTTTTAAGGTTAGGTTGCATTCAGTGACACACCTCTGCTGCTTTTTTCTTTTTCTTTTGCCTTCTTAATGTGAGACAAGAAAAAGTACATTCTGGACATTGATGAAAAGTAGGTTAATATTTTTTAAATGAGATCATTTGGAGTATTACCAAATGGCACATGTACAGAGTAAATGCACCTCTTTAGCTAATTTCTAGTGAAATTATTAAATGAGACAAAAACAAGGAGATTGGGGGAGATTTTTGCATTAATACCTGGACATCAATAGATGATGTCTGGGTCATTCCGTGACTCCCTCTGGGTTGGCAGAACTTATTCCTTGAGTCCCCAGCAACTAAAGGATTTTAATTCTGGATTTTTATTGGGTCAAAAATGAAATTGAGTGCAGAACTTGCAAGGCTAGATGTATATGACCAGTCTTATGGTCCCCAGAATCAAGATACAACCTTGCCCTGTAGCCATGGATCTGAAAGCATTTTTTTTTTTTAAATTTTATTTATTTATTTATTTATTTTGCCTTGGTGTTTTGCCTGGAACTGGAACTACAGACAGTTGTTAGCTGCCATGTGGGTGCTGGGAATCGAACCCTGGTCCTCTGGAAGAGCAGACGGTGCTCTTAACCGCTGAGCCATCTCTCCAGCCCCCCTGAAAGCATTTTTGGTATCCAGTTGCATCACCTCAGACAGGAACCTATGACACTGATGGTGTGGTGTAGCCACTGAAGATTACTGCTTTCTATAGGAGTAGAGCCATGGCTCTTTGAGCTGACAGAAAATAGTTTGTTCCTTGGTGCTAACTTTTTCTTACTTTTTAGTTTGGGCTAAACTTTTTATTATTATTTTGAGACTGATATATTTTTATTTTATGCATATGGGTGTTTTACCTGCATGTATGTCTGTGCAACATGTGTGTGACTGGTGTTCACAGAATCCAGGTTCCCTGGAATTGGAGTTACAAGTGGTTGTGAGCTGACATGTGGATGCTGGGAATCAAACCCAGGTCCTCTGGAAAGAACAGTCAGTGCTCTTACCCACTAAACATTGAGCACTCCAGCCCCTGAACCAAACTTTCCTAGGGTATAATTGTTTCTTGAAAATTTGGAGTAATTAACAAAATAGAGCATTTGCTATATTTGGTGCACTTTAAAACGTTAATTCCAAGTTTCTCCTCCACATAACTCTATTTAGTGTGAATTAGTGTGCAGAGCTGATTCCTTGGGTGTGTGTTACTATGTCCTGCTGTCTCCAGACATAATTACAGATGTGCATGGGGCACACTAGTTAACTTAATTTATAATTTTTATGGTTATATTTAGAAGTCAGTTCTAATACAATATCACGAAAATGGTTTTAGGAATGAAAATACTCATGGAGGGGGCGGGGTGGGAGGAGAGTAGGTGGGATTAACAGCCGCCAGTCTAACAGAGTTCTTAATGCTTCTCTTACTTTGGAGACTGGCGTCTCAATCTAGAGAAGGGGATCTAAATAATGAATACTTTAATTTGACACAGCTGTTTAGTTCCTTTATCAAAAACATTGAATTGCCTCATCATTTTGTTCAGTTACTCTTGAACTGTTTTGAGCGGTTTGTGGTGTATGTGTGTGTGTGTGTGTGTGTGTGTACACTAAGAGTCATTATATGTAAGACATGACTGGTCTAGAAGTACCCCTATATTTATAAGAACTGGAGAGAATCTTTTTTACCCTTGCTTTCTTTCATAGAGAAAGTTTTCTCTCTTCTTTCTCAGAAAAGATGGCCAGTATGTCACCAGGAGAAGATGGGCTCTGCTCAGAGCTGCAGGGTCTCTCTGGGGGTTGGCAGCTGCCATGGACAAGCCCCTGTCATTCTTCAGACTTTATGTTCTCAGCTTTAACCTGCTGAGAGTTCCTGTACCCTGGCCCTTGTGGCCATAAACCCAAGGGCATCACATAAAGGAGACAAAACAGCACATGGTCCCCACAGTGAAGAAGGGCGCGCCAACCTAGTTCTTAAGCAGTGAACATTGTCCCCACCCACACATGCTGCAGCCTTTTCCACAATGGAACAGGAGTGAACACGCAGGCCTCAAGGTCTCCAGCCAGGAAGATCACATAGCCCTTTCTGAAGTTACAGGGTGAGACAGTTAAGACCACAGGGCCATGTCTGCTTTGCCCCTCCCTCTATTGCTTCCTTCCAAGAAGGAAAAAATTCAGCCACTTAGCATCAGATGTCTGTGCAGGTCCATGTATGCCTCCATCCTTTGGCCTCTGTTCCAGTAGATCTGGCCTTAATGTCCTCTGTTCAGAAAAAAAAAAAAAAAAAAAAAAAAAAAAAAAAAAAAAAAAAAAAAAAAAAAAAAAAAAAAAAAAAAAAAAAAAAAAAAAAAAAAAAAAAAAAAAAAAAAAAAAAGACCTCCGCCTAACTCCTTACTCCATTTGGATTTTAGCATGGGCAAAAAAGCAAAGCCAGGGCAGCTCATCTGTATCCGATGCCAGTCTGTGCCTGGCCCCATGTGGAGATGCTATCTTGTAATTTCACTCCAGGATTCTGGACATTTGTTTCACCTACTGGTGCTTTTGGTCGAATGGTAATTCACAAAAAACACTGCCTTACAAACAAACCGATAACAGGAGTCAAATTTCCTCTGTGGAAGGTCTTTTCTGCCCAATCCAGACCCTCAGATCTTTGAGGCTGGCAAGCTGGAGATGAAAAGGGTTTTGTTTTGTTTTATCTAATTCGATTGATGGCATACCTCACTAAAAAGACAACGATTTCAGTGTGACACTGTTGCAGCTCTTCCAGAGGCTGTGTGTGTGTGTGTGTGTGTGTGTGTGTGTGTGTCTGTTTGCATGTGTGTGTGTCTGTCTGTGTCTGTGTCTGTGTGTGTGTGTGTGTGTCTGTTTGTCTCTGTGTGTGTTTGTGTGTCTATCTGTCTGTGTCTGTGTATGTGTCTGTGTGTGTTTGAGTGTGTGTCTGTCTGTGTCTGTCTCTGTGTGTGTGTGTGTGCGTGTGTGTGTGGCAAGATATCAAGTTCAATTTTGTCTCAGGTACTTACTGTTCACCTTGTTTTCTGAGCCGGGTCAAGGTTCTCTTTGACCGGGGCATTCCAAGGATTGACTACACCCCCCAGCACTAGGATTTACCAGCACTCTCAGGTCTTTTATGAGAGTTCTGGGGATCAAACTCAAGTCCTGGTGCTCGTAAAGCACGTCCTTTACCAACAGAGCTTCCTCCAGCCTTGTGTCTTCCTCTAAAGAGCAGTTGTGATGCTGTTCTGTGTGCCAAGAGAAGGACAGGTGGTTAACCTCGCTGATTTCAGCACCTTCCATCTATCCTGTCATGTGCTGTTTGCAGTCCGAGTGTTTCTGCCAGACACACTGGTAGTCTCAGAAAAGGGAGATTGCAGTACCTCTACTGTACCTGGCCTCAGGCAATACTTGTGATAGCCAGACATGCTAGCTACCCTGGCCCTGTGCTGATTAAAGAGAATTGAAGGTGTGGGGAGAGCCAAGCTCTTCTGATGCCCCAGTCCCAGGAAAGCACTCCTGTGAGGAATTCATCGTGGTAAGTGATATATGAAGGTGTATCTAGAACAGTGGAGAAAGAACACAGGCCTGTTGGGAAAACGTGGGACTTCTAAAAGGGGGTTTGCAATCTGAACTCATTTTCTTTGTCAGGTGTTTAAGAAGGAAAAGGTACAGGGCAGGAGGAGCATGGCCTGTAGACACTGCATGCTACAGGAGCAGGCTGGCCTGTGGAGGAGGCTGGGAAGAGGCTGGGAGGGTAGTGGCCAGTGGCATTTTGTAGCATAGGATAGGAATCATCATCTGGGTGTGTGGCCAAGGGCAGGATGCAGCCACATGATGACCAGCTGGGAAATGGGGTACAGAATTTGCTGCCACCAAGGCCCTGAGTCTCCTCCTCCTCCTCCTCCTTACACTGGGTAGTAACGATTCTAGCTCACTCCTGTCTCTGCTTGTGATCCTTTGCATATCTCATCTAGTCTCGTGTTTGCAGCTGTGTGTTTGAGTGTGCGTGTGTCTCTGTCTCTGTCAGAATGCCCTCTTCCTGCCCAGAGTCATTACTACCTCCACTTCCCAAAATACTCCTCCTGATTAGGCAAAGAAGGACTGGAAACATGACTGCACATTTCTCTCAGCTCTACCCATTCCCGTTCTGTTTCCTCATTCCTCTTGATGCTGCCATCCAAATCTTAAAGACAAACCTTACCTGGCCCTTGTCCAGCCCTGACCAAAGGTCATGAGTCCCTTCCCACTCACCCCTCTTCCTTAGTCTATATTTACTCCCATCACTGGCCAGTTGCTTCCCATTCTGCCACTGGAATATGTCAGTGAACCTTTTATCCATCCACCCATTCATTTTTGATACCAAGTCTTGTTATGTAGCCCAAGTTAGCCTGGAACTCAGTGTCCTTCTTTAGCCTCCTCATTTCTGATCACAGCCTTATGCTGCCACACCTGGCTGTGTCCTCTTGGACTTGGATTCAGTTCAGACACTTATCATTTTTTTGTGTGGTTCTTTACAATCAATTCTAAGAGCTGTCCTGTTTCCAGTTCCTCCATCCTTCTGCCAAGTAACCTTTGACCTTCCCACACCTTGTACAAGGGCAGCACAGCCAACCCTAAGATGGACTTTCCATTCTGTATAACCTGCTCATCCAGGATGATTTTTCCAGGTTTATTTCTCTAGAGAACATCTTGATGGTCTGTTACACTGTATGTTAAGTAGAAGCTTGACTTCACTGCCAAGAGACTAGCCTGAGGAATCTTTACAGATTGACTATGAAACCCCTAGCATTGTGACAGAAAGCCTAGTGCGGACAGTTGCCCTTGGAGAAGATTGCCAAGCCTGGAGATGGCTGATGGTGATGGTTTCCCAGCTGTGTCACTAGAATGAATGGCACTCACGTGTACATTTTAAAATGGCTAACTTGGGGGAGGGATGGAGAGATTGCACAGTCTTGGAACGTGCCTGAGAACCTCAGTTATGCCCTGAGCACCCAGAAGAGCTGGACTTGCACTCACTTCATGGGATTAGGAAAGACAGGCTGCTCCCTGGTAGGCAAGCAGCCCTTCTAGTCTAGTTGGCGAGCTTCTCCAGCTAGTGAGAGACTCTGTCTCAAAAGGGGGCAGATGGCCTTTATGGGGATGATACCAGAGGTTGCTCTCTGACCTCCATGTGCACATACGTGCACACAGGTATACACACACAACCAAGCTTTTCATATATATGGTCAAGATGGTAATTTGTAAGTTTTAGTGTCTCACTTCAGTAAAAGGAAGGCTCAGCCATCTCAACAAGAGTAAAACTATGGAAGTGAGAGGTAGGTCAGGTGATGCAGACACTGGAGCAGAAGGCTCACAACTTCAGACCTTTCCTGAATTACAGAACAAGTCCAAGCTTAACTGAATGAGACCCATTCGTAAACATTTTCAAATGAATACTTAGTGGTAGCAATGGAATAAACAATATAAAAAAGGACTGGGCATAGAGCTCAGGGACAGAATGCTTGTGGAACATCCACAAGGCCCCAGGTTCAGTCTCAAGGAAGGAAGGGAACAAGGGCTAGTTGGCTCTTCTGTGAAGCCTAGGCTGCCCTGGACTCAGGATCTTCTTGCCTTGGCCTCCCAAGTGCTGAGGTTCGAGGCATGCACTCATACCCTTCCCTCATCCAGAGGGCATGTTGCGGGTTGATTGCCTGGAGCCTCACTGCCTTTGTCTTACCAGGCGCATGTGAAGAGATTAAGATGAAAGAGTGTGACACCACCTGGGCAGTGTGCCCTCATTTCCATAGCTGTCCTGGTGTGTGACATTTATCTGTGATGTCTAGAGGGGAGATGGGCTGCTCTGATGACAGAGCAAGGGCATAGTCACTGAACTTTGTCTCCTCAGTCCTATACAGCAGTGACTATTCCCCTTGGCTGAACTGTGACCAGTTCCTAAGAGAGGCCTGAGTGAGTTTTGTTTTAAATGTTGCATAGCATAGATGGATGGGACCTCAGCACCAAGGAAGAAGGAAGACCACAAGCAGAAGGGACAAAGTGACCCCAGGTTTCTGAGAGCTTACCCCTGTGAAGGCAACTGCTGGGGGGCAGGGGGAGGGAGAGAGAGAGAGAGAAGAGAGAAGAGAGAGAGATCCTATCGGTTAAGTCACTGCTGAGGAACACCTGCTGACCCAAAGATGCTAACCCACTGGGCAGCAGGACAGCGGGGACCTCTCCCATGGCTTCTCATGCCCTCCCCAGCTCCCCCCCCCCCGGCCCTTCTCTAGGGTCTGAAAGAAGAAAACTGGGAGAAAGGGAAAGGTACTTCCCATTCTCCTTCCCCCGTGAACCACTAAAGACCCTGTCAGGACAGAGACAGGACCCACCTTCCGAGAAAGGCCTCTGTGGCCCAGGGCATGAGATTCAGGCTTCTGGCTTTTGAATCCAGGAGTGCTTTGCTGTTTAATGGGCTGTAGTTCTTGTATCAGCAGAAGATTATCAGGTTATAGGCCTTGCCCGATCCAGCAAACGGAGCGGATTCAGAGAGAGTGCAGGGCCAGGTGAGAGGTGAGAGCTGCTTTTGTTTGGCTCTACAAGTGCAGCTGATCTGGGGCCAGGTCTCCATGGCACTCCTGAATCCAGACCACCCCAGACAGGCCTGGGGTCCTGGATGTCTTTACAAGCTATTTTAGCTTTACTTTTTGTATTAAGGGGACATTTACCTTCTCATAAGTCATGCAAATTTGTACTGTCTGAGGGCAAGTTCAAGGCCAAGCTTAAGTGAGTTGTGCAGTGGTGGAGTGACCGACCCATGAAAGAACCCAGGGTGGGTTGGCTCTTGGCACCTTCCATTACAAAGATGGGTTTTTTTTTCTATTCAAAAGTTTTTTTTTAACATACCCACCACTGTCCCCCTCCCTCCCCTTTGCCCATTCCCTCCCCAGCTTCCCCCTACCCTATCCCCCCATATATTCCTCAGAGAGGGTAAGGACTCCCTGAGTGAGTCAATGCAGTCTGACATATTCAGTTGAGGTAGTCCCTCCCCCCAGTATCAAAGCTTAACAAGGTTTTCCTCCCTAGGGAATGGGTTCCAAGAAGCCAGTTCATGTACCAGGAATAAATTCTGGTCCCACTGCCAGAGGCCCCACAAACTGCCCATGCTATTCGACTGTCATCTACATTTAGAGTGCCTAGTTCAGTCCCATGCAGGTTCCCCAGCTGTCTGTCATTGCAGAGTCAGTGAGCTCCTAATAGCTCAGGTCAACTTCTCTGTGGGTTTTCTCTTCATGATCCTGACCCCTTTCCTCCCTCTCTTAGACTGGACAGGGAGGTCCACCCAGTGCGTAGCTGTGGATCTCTGCATCTGCTTCCATCAGTTGCAGATGAAGGTTCTATGATGACAATTATGGTGGTCATCAATTTGATTACGGGGAAGGCCATTTCAGGCACCCTCTCCACTGTTGCTTGGGGTCTTGGCCAGGGTCATCTTAGTGGGTTCTTGGGAGTTTTCCTAGCATCAGGTTTCTCTCTAACCCCAGAATGGCCCCCTCTATCAAGATATCTGTTTTCTTGTTCTCTCTCTCTGTCCCTCCCCCAACCACCCCATTCTCTCGTGGTCTCTTTCCCACCTCCCCTTATCCCTTTATGATCTCAATTTATCCAGGAAATCTTCTCTATTTCCCCTTCCCAGAGGTCCATGGTTGTCTCACCACGCTGGGTCTGATTGGAATTTATCCAGCTCAACTTTCTCATGCTGTTAGGCATCAAAGGATATATCACTCCATACTTCCAGTCACAAACTGGACACCCTCATCTTTTTATAGGTATATATCACTTCATTCATACTTATCAAAGAAAAGTTATAGATATAAAAAAGTATTTCAATGGATAATCACACACAACCTGCTTCTCATGCATCATAATCTGTTAAGACTGCCGTGTGTGTGTGTGTGTGTGTGTGTGTGTGTGTGTGTGTGTGTGTGTGTGTGTGTGTGTGTGTGTACATGTGTGAATGTTAAAGGTCAACTCAAGTGTTGTTCCTCAGGATCTGTCTCACTGGCTTGAGGCACATCCAGTAGGCAAGCTCCGGGAACCAGCTGTCCTCACCTCTCCAGTACTGAGGTTTCTTTGGACACTGACGGCCCTGCCTGGAATGTTGACATGGGAATCAAACTCAAGGCACACACTTTACAGACACCTTTGGCTCCTGCCCCTGTAAGCAGTAAGATCCTTTGGGTCAGAAATTAGTTCTTTTCCTATCAGCTGAGTAAGATATTCTAAAACCTTCGCTATTGTGTGTGTAGGTCCTCGAGGTGAACACTTACCCTTGACGAGAGTAGACAATAAAAGCCAGTAGGAATGATTAACTCAACCATTGTTCTGTGAGAATGCCCTTGGTCAAACAGGAGCTGAGCTGGGGACGAACTGGGGACAGAGTGGTATTTGGAGAGGACCCCTGTGTTCCCGGGTCAGCTTGACCTCTGGTCCTAGGCCAACTTACTGAGGCAGTCAACTGGGCTTGTGATTAAGATGGGGTAGGTCTCCACTGGGGCACAAAAGGAGTTTTTTCTTTGTTGCTCCTGATAAAGGTTTTTATTTGTTTATGTATTTTGATCATTTTTTTGGAGACAGTTTCTCTGTGTAGTCCTGGGTGTCCTGAAACTAGCTCTGAAAACAGAGTGGCCTTGAATGCAGAGATCTGCCTGCCTGTGCCCCCTGAGTGCTGGGATTAAAAGTGTGCATCACCATGCCAGGCTGAAGCTTTAATTTTGTTGTTGTTGTTTCATTATTTTTGAATGAAAAATAGAATGTGGTAGAAATTTTAGACGAATTACTTCTTTTTACCAGAGGGATTATCTGTCCCTCCCCAAGAAAAGTGGGTAATGTTGTGTGTGTGAAAGAGAGAGCTCTGTCTCTCTGTGTGTGCATGTGTAAAGTGGGCAATGCTGTGTGTGTGTGTGTGAGAGAAAGAGAGCTCTGTCTCTCTGTGTGTGCATGTGTAAAGTGGGCAATGCTGTGTGTGTGTGAGAGAGAGAGATCTGTCTGTGTGTGTATGTGTAAAGTGGGCAATGTGTGTGTGTGTGTGTGTGAGAGAGAGATCTATCTCTCTGTGTGTGCATGTGTAAAGTGGGCAATGTTGTGTGTGTGTGAGAGAGAGATCTGTCTCTCTGTGTGGGCAGGTGCACCTGCAATCTGACACTCTCTCCTCTATTTATTTATGATATTTGGGGTTTTTTTCATAGTTATAAGGTATATTCCTTTTTCTCTTTCTTCCTTTCTGGCTTATTTAGTTAGTTACTCTTTTATCTCAAGCGCGGTTTCCCCTCCAGTCTTCCCAGTCCCTTCCCACCTCCCTCTCCCCCAGATGCACTTCTTCAGTTTCCCTTCAGAAAAGAACAGGCCTCCCAGGGATATCAGCTGACCAGCGTATAACATCTTACAGTAAGACTAGGTCCACACCCTCATGTCAAGGCTGGACAGAGCAGCCCCATAGGAGGACAGGGACAAAGGGGTCAGAGACGGCTCTCCAGCTGCTGTCCTGAGTTCACAGGAACTCCGAGCACGCTACACCACTGTAACACATATGCAGAGGACCTAAGTCACCCCTCAGACTCCCTGACTGTCGCTTCAGTCCCTGTGTGCCCCTATGGGCCCTTAGCTGAGTCTGTGGGCCAAGTGCGCTTGCTGTCCTTGACCCCCTGGCGTCTACAGTCCTTTCTGCCCTCCTCTGCAGGATTCCATGAGCTCTGCCTAATGTTTGGCTGTGGGTCTGCATCTGTTCCCATCAGTTGCTGGATGGCTGTCTCTGATGACCAATCTATAAGCAGAATATCGTTAGGAATCATTTCATTGACTGTTTTTTTTCTTTTTTCTTTCTTTATTTTTATTTTATTTTATTTTATTGCCAGTTATCCTAGGTCTCCACGCCATCCAGCCTCTGGGTCCTGGCACTCTGGGTAGTGTCAGAGTTGGGCTCCTTTTTCATATTTTGGTATTTTTGAGACAGGGTCTCACTGTGTAGGTCTGACTGTCCTGGAACTCACTATCTACATAGTGGTCTATATATCGCCGAGGCTGGCCTTGAACTCACAGAAGTCTACCTGTCTCTACTTCTCAAGTCCTGGAATTAAAAGCATGCACCTTCATGCCTGGTTTGATCTTAGTGTTTGAGACGGGCTCTATCACTGTTAATTTGGAACACATGAATTCAGCTGTTTCTGTTCCCCCTCCCTCTGTTGGTTACAGACCCATGCCATCATGTCTGACTTTCACTCTGGTGCTAGGGATCTGAATTCCTGTACTTATACCTGCCATAGCAGGGCTTTGTCAACTGAGCCTTCTTCTCGGCTATAGGTGTCATTTTTTGTTGTTAAAGGCAGAGTGCAGTGCTGCTGGTCCCTAAGCGTCTCACAGATGACAGCGTAGCCTACCCTTGCACCAAAGCTGAGAAAAAGGAGTGGGGTTGGGCTGGTGAGGGCTCAGCACCCACGTGGACACTCATAACCCTGCAGTGCCAGTTTCAGGGGCTCTAACACTCTCTGGCCCCCATTGGGACCATGCACACACACATAGCAGACATAATTACATGTAGGCAAGATACCCACGCACATTAGAAAAAAAAAAGTCAAGGAAACTCTTGGTGAGGTTGCATGGGAAAGAAAAGACTGTGCAGGACTGACTCTAGGATGGCCGGCTTGCTCACTGAGCTGTCGGTTTGGACCGCTCTCTGCACATCTGGGATCCATCAAGGAGATTAACGATGCTAAAGGTTTTAATCAGAGGTCAGTGTGTTGTGTACTTTGAAAAGGTTGTTATAAGGACAGAAACTTCCATGCAGATCATACTGGAAACTACCCCAGTCAGCCTCAAAAACTAATTGTTCTCTTCAAGTCTAGGGTGCAGACGGTCACGGGGCTTTTAAATCAGGGTCAGAGATGGGGACCTGAGGGTGGAGGGAGAGATAGATATACCATGGAACCTCTTTCCAACTTCACTCTTTATGGTGTTGACTTTTTTTTTAAGTCCACAAATCTCATTGTGTTTGTCCTGGCATTCCTCTGTGTGTGTCCTCGGGCTTTGGAGTGCCTTTCCAGGGTGAAGGTCAGAGCTATCATTATGTACCTGTGACACTGAGTCCACTGTTTAGTTTCCACTGAACTTGGCGAGGAACGTGATGAAGGAAATATGTGCTGTGATCACTCATGTGGGCAGGTGATCCAGCTGGAGGTTAGGATGTCTGTGGGGCTCACAGAATCTCTAGGGTGGGGAGTCAGCACCCCAGAAAGCAGCTGATGGATTATGAGCACGGGGGTGACCTGTCACTCACAAAGCTTTCAGCCCAACTCTGCCCTTCCCTCCCTCCCTTCCTCCTCCCTCCCGCCTCCATCCCTCTTCTTCCTTCTCTTTCCCTTCTCACCTGACTGAATCAGCAAACCCCATTTTTATGAGCTATTTAGATATACAGAGGGGAAGGAGGAACAATCTAGATAAAATATCTTACTGCCCAAAAGTTCAACTGTTGACAAGCGAATGAGCCGTTTTTCACGAGAACCGTGTGTAATACGTTAGGAAGAGAAACAAAAAACTGGCTTGTATTGGTAGCAGCCAGTTCATTTTAATAGTTTAATTTGAAGTGCACCTCTGCTGTTTGTTTGTTTGTTTTTAACTGCCAGTCAGTGCTCTACACAGGCATTTATTCGACTTTAATCCCCGCCCTGCTTGAGGAAAGCTGTCTCCTGACTAGCCCATTTACCGCACTGATTGGCCCCTCCCCAGCGCTGGGCTGACTCAGGGGTCCTTGCTGCTGTAGACTATCTGTGAGTCATCTGTTCTGTGCATTCTCCACCGCATCCCTGCAGCTGAGTGACATGGGGAGAAACTTGGTAGCTGTTGTTATTTCTGTCGTAACCTGGCTCAGGTGTCCCTGTCCACTGGAAGCTGTAGTGGACGGAGGAGCCTGCCTGCACCCTGTTGCAGTACAGCTCCAGAGTCTGTCCTGACTCTGTCTTGTGCCTTTGTCCTTCCCTGTCTCTAAGAAGGACCCTGGTCATTGGCTCTAGGGTCCTCCTCGCTTCTGCAGAAAAACTTCATCTTGAGAGCCTTAGTCATGTCTGTGACACGTTTCTCACCAACAGGGCCATGTTCATAGTTCACAGACTCTCAGGTCAGTGTTGAGGGTTACTGCTCAGCTCTCCCGGATTGCCTGTTGTAGCCAAGTGTCCCATTGCCCTGCCATTTCTGGCCTCCAGGGTGCTGTGTACTCAATGGTTACTAAGTGTTTACTGGTTTGAAAATGTAACTTTGTTTTTAAGTGGCCCAAAGTCGTGCCTGGATGAAGCATTCTACTCTGGTCCCACGTGTCCTACGCTTAGCTCAAAGGAGTGCATGACCACAGACACCCAGACATGCAAAGCAAATACATGCTTCACATTATGTTAGGTCTTCTAGAAACCTTGAAGAAGAGCAGCTGTAAGCAAGCTGCCCTGGCCGGTGAGACTGCTGTTTTCCTAGGTGTTCATCTGGGCTTCGGTTCACTTGAGAAATGGTCTCAAGTGATAGTAGCTACCAGCATGGTAGAAATGCTTCCATGGAATTGACCCCTTTGAACTTTGTAAAGTAGAGGTCTTTTCAGAATAGAAACAATTCAGGTAGGCTTTAAAGACAGGGAAGAAGCTGTAATAGTAATAAGCTTGCTCTTGAGTTGCTAAAACTGACTGAGTTATAAAAAACAAAGGTAGTCGCAGGCTGAGTCCTCTTTGGACTCTGTTGGGTACATTCAGGGCTGCTCAGGGAACCCCTCACCAAGAAGGGAACCCCTCACCCAGAAGCCAAGGTTTTAGGCAGCCAGGCTGTTATCAAGTTTCCTGCCTTTTCTGGAAGCCAGGTGGGCGGGCCCAATGGTTCCACACTGTGCACTAGTGTCCACTCTTCTAGAGGCTTCTCTGACACAAGCTTCATGGGTTTTTTGTGATTGGCAACTGAATTGAGCATGTGAGCCCCTTGCATGCACTGGGCCTGGGGTTCAAGTCCTGCCACAGCAGAAAGACAGCAGGAACTGGGTTTGCTTCAGAATGAAGAACGGCTCTCTTTCTCTCGCCTACCTGCTTACAGCGGAAAGCTACAAGGAAACGCAGGCGGTGGCGGTTAAAGAGGAGCCCATGGAGGTGGACATCCAGGACTCCCCCGTCTCCATATCACCCAGTCGCAACGTTGGCTACAGCACTTTAATGGGGCGAGAGAAAACTGAACCCTTACAAAAGCTTCCAGAAGGTAGACTTCCCCCGGAGAGAAATCTCTTCAGCCAGGACATCTCTGTGAAAATGGCTTCTGAGCTGCTTTTCCAACTCTCAGGTAGGTGAACCGTGGGGAAAGGTAGAAAGCATTGGTTGTAAAACCCTTCTTTTGGAGAGAGAAGTAACTCAATGTGATAGGGCGTTTGGAAGGATCTGTTTTGTGCATACCACATGAGTGAGGTTAATGAAGTGTTGCCAAATAAGATTCCTAAAAAAGTTTTTTTAAGGATTTTATTTATGTGGAGGTCAGATGACAACTTTTGGGAGTTGCTTCTCTCCTCCCAGCACATGGATCCCACAGACAGAACTCGGATCATCATGCTTGGCAGCAAGCCCCTTTGCCTGCTGAGCCCTCTCGCCTACCCCACACTGGCTTTGGAATTAGAACAGTTCTCTATTGATCCAGTTGACCAGGCTCACACATGTGCCTCTGGGAAGGTTTGCGTTGAGCTTATTGACAGCCTTTCCTTTCTAATATGCAAAAGATGAAAAATAAATAAAAAAAAGAAGTGAAAAGCAAAAAGTGAAAGCATGAAGGCTATCTCCAGCTGTGGCTTAAGAGGATGTTTCTGTAGATAACCTTTCTTCCTTCAAATGCTTGGAATCCAGATGTGCAGACATTCAGCCCTGTGAAGGGTCCAGGTACTTGAGTTGCGCCTTCTGTCTGCTCTTCCAAGCTTCTACCATTTGTCCCCAACAAATTTAGTATGCTGTTAGCCCTCCAATGTGAAGACTTATTTTATGTACTTACACATATGTATTCCCGGGTGTGTGTGTGTACTTACACACACACCCTTCTTCACCTGTGTCTTCATTATGTTTATCTACCAATTGTTTCTCACTGAAGTTTAATAGATCAGACACCTGTCACATCTCTGTTACATAAGGCACTTGTCCATGACATACTTATAGGTTGGCTTCTTCTTGTCCTGGTGACATCTCCACAGCTGTGTGACTTTCAGAAGACACTGAGACTCTCCACAGTGATGGAAATAAATCACTAACTCAGTAAGCGTTAAAGGGTCTTGACTCATGGCATTCTTTTTCCAAAGGTGGAGGCACATTGCAAAGTAAAGCTAGGTCATGATTTAAGAGTCTAAATCAGCTGAGACCAGGCCTGTGTGGCTCTGAGAGGCCTCACTCTTGCATAGTCACAGCCTAAATGATCCCAGACAAGTCATCCTGCCCAGGTTGCATGCTGGCTAGCAATCATGGATGCTGGCAGGCAATAGATTCTCCCTTGGTGTCATATTGAAAGGAAGATGTCCATGCAAACACACACGACTTAGCTTCACACCAGCCAAAGACAGGGAGCAAAGGTGTACAAGGCTTGCTTACATTTTTGCAAAAAGTTTCCAAGATGAGATTTTTGAAAAATCTACCTGGTCATAAAATCTGAAACCCTTGAAGGCTGACCAGGTTTTGTGCAAATGCTTCAAAGAAGCCGTAGAGAGCTGTGATGGTCAGGGTAGAGTCCTCACATTTGTACTGGGTCAACAAGGCTATGGTTCAACTTGGTGTTCTTGAAAGCTAATTAAATAATTTCTGACAGCTGGTGGACACGGACCCCAGGATGCACGAGGAGAGGGCTTACCTCTTGTCTAATGACATCGTTCTGTTTCTGGTGACATTTATTAGAATAAGCAGTCCATGACAGCACCAAGAGCTCTGGCCATTCTCTGAAGGAGCCTAACAACTCAGACTGTCATCAGAGCTAGCGACAGGACAGTTACGACACTGCAGCTGGAGGCCATAATTGAGGAAAACAAATTCCCAACTAGGAAAAGATGGGTAGAAACAGCTATTTCTCTACACCTGGCCTGTGTGCATGATTGGGTGTGTGGTGTGTGCTTACTTCCTGAGGCCTAATTATATCAGGCAGCACCCAAAGTTAACTCACGTAGCTCTGTTTGATCAGTGTTTTGTAGTCATGTGGGTGCGTCTAGATGCCTCTGACTTTTCCAATAAGATAGAAACTGGTGTTAATGCCTAAAAGATGGAAGTGGACTGAGCTTAACCCAAGGCATGGGTTTCATTTTGTCTCCTTACAGAAAAGGTGAGCAAAGAACACAATCACACGAAGGAAAACATCATCCGGACGACCAGCAGGTAGGCGAGCGATGGGCGCTGTCACAGCTGCACCCTGCCAACTCATTGGGCCAGTTTCACGCATGCTTTGGGTGCTGTTCTCCAAACCCCATGGATTCAAAGGAATTAGAGTTTCCTCAACATTTTCTCCCAGAATTCTCAGTGGTTGAATAATGCCGACTCTTAGAATATACAGAGAGACAAACCTTAATGTTTATTAGACACCTACAAGGAAAGGGTCAGCTTGCTGGGGATAGCTTCATATGTCATTGTTTTCTATTCTTTACAATAATTTTATGAAGTAGATGTCCATTTCACCTTTGTAAGAGTTTATTTATTTTCTTACTTTCTGGTGCTTGGATCTGAACCCAAGGCCTCTTCCATGGTAAGTGATGTGCTGTACTGCTAAGCCTGAGAGTTTGTTTATATGGGAGGCGCAGTGTTGGGGCTCAGGATCCAGTGTTCTTAAGGGCTTCCCCATTGCCCTGGCTGTGCAGTTGTGAGCTCACTACTCCCCCACCGTTGTGAAATGGAAGCACTTTGTAGAAGGAAAGGATTTTAAAGTTTTTTTTTTTTTTTTTTTTTTTTGTTTTTTTTTTTAAACTTTATTTATTTATTTGCCTTGGTGTTTGCCTGGAACTGGAACTATAGACAGTTGTTAGCTGCCATGTGGGTGCTGGGAATCGAACCCGGGTCCTCTGGAAGAGCAGAGGGTGCTCTTAACCGCTGAGCCATCTCTCCAGCCCCAAAGGAAAGGATTTTAAAACAGACACAAGATAGTACTTCTTAAAGTTGTAAGAGTGAGATGGTTCAGTAGGGAGAGGCACTGGCCGCCAAGCCTGACCACCCCAGTTCCATCCCTGGAACACACAGGATAAGAGAAAATTGACTCTTTCAGTGTCCTCCATGTGCATATTCTGACATGACAACCCCATAAACAAACAGATAAGTAATTTTTTTTTTAAGTTGCAAGGGCTAGGCACCATGTTGTACTCCTGTAGTCAATATTGCTTGGAGCTAAGGCAGGAGAATTGTTTGAGCCTTGAGAGTTTGGGCAGCTTAGACAACATGGGGAGACCAGGTCTTTAAAAAGAAAAGCAGAAAAATGATTCTGAATTACACTGTAGGCAAGGAAAGACATTTCCCATTTGGTTGGTGGGTGGTCAACTTGTGGGTTGCCCAACATTCTGGTCAGGAAGAATGATGAACAATAAATATGGTTGTACCCAGAACCTTGGAGGATCCCTGACCCAAATACAAGTGAGGTGGGTAAGGGCGGCAAGCAAACCTCTGGGAAGGGAGCCCCTGTGCATGTGCAGGACACTCCCCACCCTTAACTTGCCTCTGCCTTAGCCCAAGACAGGAGGAGCTGTATGGGGAGCCAGGGTGAGAAGAGTTTATGGGAAGTGAATCAGGAAATTGGCTCAGTCAAGGGTTTGCTTTCCTGGGCAGGCAGAGTTGGGTTCTGACTGGTTGGTTGGTTGACTAATTCTCTCTCTCTCTCTTTCTCTCTCTGTCTCTCTCTGTCTCTCTCTGTGTGTGTGTGTGTGTGTGTGTGTGTGTGTGTATCTATGTGGGTTTACATGTGTGCACCTTTGGAGGCCACAGGACAACCTTGGGGTAGTTCTTCAAGTGCTTGTTCTCTTTATGAGACAACGCCTCTCATTAGCTTAGATTTCAGGGAGTAGGCTAGGGCTGGCTGTCTCGAGAGCCCCAGGAACCCATCTGGATTTATTTATTTATTTATTTATTTATTTATTTATTTATGGAGCTCGGGTTCTGGATTGAACTCAGGTCCTCAATGCAGGTATTTTCCCAGCTGAGCCATTTCCCAAGGCCTGTGCTTTCAGTTATTGAAACAAATGGTAAATGCATGACTTTCTTCTAGACTGTAAATTGACCTCATTGCACTATCATGTATAGACAGGACGCTCTTGGATTTTAACCCGAGATTTTCTTTTCTGCTCAGTTCAGTGGAATTCAGAATATTGGGTATGAAAGAGAAATGAACACGTCAGCTTGCCTCATCTTGGACTCCATAGTAGAAGGAAGAGGGAGAGCACCTCTGTCCTGGCCCAGAAGACTGACAGACTTTGTCTCTGAATGGACCTGGGTGAACAGCTAGTCTTGTGGAGATGGTTCCTAGATTGTCTTGGGAAATGAGTTTGGGTGGAAAGCCTATTTTGTCTACGACCTTAGATGCCCCAGAGATTTGAGTTTATGTAAATGCTAGCTTGCTGCCTCCATGGCATCCTAAGTCTGCAGTCTGCAGTCTGCTGTGTTCCGGAGTCAGCACCTTTGAAGGAGCTGCCTTGACCCATAGTCATTCAAGCACAAGTAATGACACATGCTCCTTTCACTTTGCTTCCACGGGATTCACAGTGGAGTATGAGTGGGGTTCTCTTGGGGTGCTTTAATGAGGAACTGCTTTTGGGGGGAGAGGTGGAGCGGAGTGAAGGGGAGGAGTCTATCTATGGAGGTTGTTGGGTTTTTTTTTGGGGAGGGGGCGGGCTGGAGCCTGCTGCAGCTCAGTCCCCTAGGGAGCCCTGGAGTAGGAGGTGTACTAAAGAGTCCAGGCTGTCTACAGTGTGGGTACCAGCTCCTTGTACCCCAAGAGAACTGTTTCCCAGTGGAGGCTCTCACTGGGCGGGGTTGGCACTGATTATACAGAGGGGAGGGGTTAGGCAGGTCCCCAGCAGCATTCCCAGGGAGGCTGCTGGATCCTGAGGAGTACATACTAAATAATCACATTACAGAAGGTGTGTGAAGCCATGCCATTTTATGCATTTCACATGTTCTGGAAGAGAGAAGAAAGCTGAAATATGCCTCTAGTCTAAATTGTATTGGCTAGAACTGAAGCATAATTATAGTTAGAAGAGATTTTTTATTTTTAAGCACTCAGCAAAAGTGAATCAATCATAATTTCTTCTCTTGCTGGGAGATTATTATAAGGAAGAAAAATCTAACTCAGATCTGCCTGAAGCAAAGGAAAAGTTGTTTCCTGGGAGCCCTGACCAGACACAGTGTTCAGAAGGCAGGATTAGACCCCACGGTTTACATTCTACAAAAGATTGGGTGTGTTTTTATTTATTCTGGTGGACACTTGGCCAAATCCACAAATTGATTCTTGTCATGGCTTGAAGTGGAGTCAAGCCTGCCCAACAAATTGTCCCCACTGAGGACAGTGGGAGGTGTCAACTCTCTGCATCTCCCTTTCTAATACTTTCTTGCTTTAAAAGGACCACATTTTATATACACAAAGTCAGGATGTAAGTTATATTTTATGGTATGATTTGCAATATTCTTCAAATAGATTTGCATTAAGTATTCATTTTCATGTCTCTGTTTTTAAGTACATAGTGAGATATTTGTTTAGTTACTGTTTTGAGTCATGGTCTCACTGTGTACCTTGGCTTGTCCTGGAGCCTTCACTCAGCATGCCTCCTTCCCATGTGCTAGAAATACAGGGGTGCAGCACCCCACTTGGGTCAGTTCTCTTATTCCTGGGGTTTATTCCCTGGAAGGAGCTGTTTAGAGCAGTGACCCACCACTGCACTCCAGAAGTTTCCACCTTCAGAAGTTACAGTGTAGTTTATTATGAAGGAAGCCTTGGGGACTGGTCTGCCCACACAGTACAGAGACATGGCCTTTCCCTGCTTGTTTCATATTGATGGATGTCCCAGCTCCTGCACGTGGGGTGTCTCCTGCTCCTGAGGTTTGAGTAGTTATAGAACATGAAGAGAGTTGCTGGCTGCCTCCTTGTTTGCATAAGGCCATGGCTTCCTTACACATGTTCATCACTATTGATGTCTGTTCATTACATCACAGAGCTGGTGGGAAAGCACAGTGGTTCCTAGTTAAGCATCCTGCAGCTTGCCATTCCCACCCGCTCTGCTGACACCAGGTACTTAAGCAGCCCTGGCCTGCACGCCCTGCACTCCCACCCTCTAGTTTCCATCCTTCAGCCATAGCACTGCCCCAGCCCAGACCTCTGGTGTCAAACATCAGATGTGGAGAGCAGAAAACGACAAGAGACAGCATTTCTCAGCAGTTTTCAAAGGAGGCTAAAGGATGAAGCCAAAGGCTGAGGCTAACCACTAGCAAGTTCCAGTCATTTGTCTGTGTTTTATTCCTCCGTGATGGAGAATTTCAAAGATACTCGGGGGTGGAGAGAGGTGCCAATCACCATCCACACTGTTACCAGTTCCCTGCCCATGTCACTTCATCTGTGTTTTCCCTCTGACACCACTTCCCATAGATGACTTTGAAGTAAATTCTAGGCATCAGAATGTATTGTGTGTGCACATGTGTGTACTTGTGAGCAGGCTTGATCACTGGTGTGTGTACAGCCTCATATTTCTTCATCTGTTGCTCTTGACCTCTGGTTTTTGAGACAATGTTTCTGACTTATCTGGAGCTCATCAGTTATTCTAGTCAATTAATTACCTAGCAAGTCCCCCAGATTTCTCATGCCCAGCACTGGCATCAGATACTATTCCTAGTTCTTTGTTTGTTTCATAAAGATTAGGTCTTACTGTATAGCTCTGGCTATTCTAGAATTCACAGTCCAAGGACAGACCTTGAACTCACAGAGATCTGCCTGCTCTTGTCTTTGGAGTGCTGGAATTAAAGGCATGCACCACCATGCCTTTCCTCACTGCTTGGCTTACTGCCTCCAGGTTTTACGTGGGTACTGGGAATACAGATTCCTGTACAGCAGGCACTTTATCCACTGAGCCATCTCCCAGCTACCTTTAGGCTTCATTTTTAAAACTGATTTTATTGCTTTTGTTTTGTTTTATTTTGTTGAGGTACTGCTTTTGGAGTCCAGGCCTCAGGAAAGCTAGACCAGCACTCTACCAGTGAACCATATGCCCAGCAAGGCATTTGAGAATGCCCTTTTTGCAAATCCCAAGACCTTAGAATCAGCTGTGTAAATTAATGCCATCTTTCCAAAAGTAAAGGCAAAAGTAACCTGCCAAAGTGTATCAGATAGCCAGGCAGAAAAATCAATTTCCTTTGCAGCTGGAATGAATGGCTTGTGTGGTTCTTCCTTGACCCTATCCCTCTGTCCTAGTCTGGACCCTTTATGGGCACCTGCCCTGAATGCAGCCTGTGGATTCTCATAAAACCATCCTTTCACACATTTAACCTAAGAGTCTAAGAAGCTCAAGTGTAAAGAGGCCAGGAGGTCTCCTTTGAGAAGGTGTCCGGTGCGTGCCGAATGCCATCTTCCTGGCACACAACTGGGAAGGAGGGTCCTTGCTAGACTCAACAGTAGGAGGACAGACCATGGATAAACCCAATAAAACCCTAATTAAAAAAAATCCTTTCCCAGTACAGGCCTGGTTTCTACAGGGAGCATATAACCAGTTCATTTGGTGGATGCAACCAGGCATATAACCAGGTCATTTGGTAGATGAAAATACATAAGGTACAATACCATAACCAGATTTTAAAGTTTAGTGATAAAAAGGAGGCCCATCACCCAGCAGATGCTGGATAACCCTGGAGAAAGCGTCAGGTGAGTCCTGGCAGGTGAAGTGGATGTGTCTAGTGCCGTGTAGCACCGTGAACCCTTTTATCACTTCCTGTTCCCAGTACTAATGTAGTGTCTGTAAAGGGGAGGGAAGATTGCAGGTGGATAAGACAGGACTGCCCACACCTGCCTCCTTTACCTCAAGAAGAGCCACATGTTTACCTGAATTATCCTTTTATCCATTAACTGTATAAAAAGTGGAGAAAATCAGAGAAAGACAAATTTGTATTGTACCATCCAGACTAACATTTAATTTGCCCAATTTTCCAAGTCTGAAATGCAGGCTATTTTTCTATGATTTAGATAATGGCAGGAAACATTGTTTACTAAAAAGACATATTCACTTGATAGTGTCCAATATAGAATTTTCCTGCGTGGTGGCTTGGATTCATGCCCTTAAATATTTATGATTCAGTAATAGAAATTGCACAGATTGGTAAAAAAGTACCATGTGCTGCCTCTGTTCATGCAATTTTCCCTTCTCATTTCTCTAGAAAACCTAAGAGAATAATGGTGTTATTACTTCAAAAGTGAAAAATTACTTGGGGAACACTGAGTGAGACAAGCAATTAAGAAAGGAAACACAAAATAGATGAAATTGATGACTTTTTAGTCTCTATATTCTATTTGCTGTTTCTATTTTGTGACTTTAAAATTGAATACATAGAGAACATCAGTGCATTTAATATTGCATCATTATTAATTTCACGGAGCACCATTCAATTAAGAGACTATAATTTATTTTTATTTTTAGTGAAGTCATGGTTGTTTGGGGGCCACATAGTTATCTTCATGAATTTTTGAGATAATTTTCCTCTATATCCTGCCATCTTCCAAAATACTATCCCAAGAAATATTTAGGTTTTTAGTGTCTAATGTTGTCACCCTCTGAACATGATGCTTTTGTGTAGTGGCCTGAGCCTGCCTGCAGCCGCCTTGGTACACACATCATTTTAAGAGTCTTTTCACTGTACTTAAAAGGTTATCTTTAAATTTTCATTTTTTCCAGGAAACTGATTCTTAGAAATGGTTTATTATAGACGTGTGAAACCATTGAAATACTTGGCATTATGGCCAGTTGTGCCTGGCACCTCTTACACTAAGCTGTGCCCTTCACTGGCTGTGTGTGCCGCCTCTGGCCTGCTCTCTCTCTCTCTCATCTGTGCCAGGGATATCAAGGTCCAGATAAGGCTTTCCTGGAGCTGCCTGGGCCAGGTGGCTGCAAAGGGGCAGATTTAGAGTTCCTCCCAGGGTGCTGACCTCAGCCCTGCTCTTACCTGGGGTTTTCTCTGGAACTTCCCCAAGTCCAGTGAACCGGCAGAAGCTGATCTTTCAGACTGGGACAGCTCTGGAGTGACAGCAGGGCATCTGTGTTGCATGGATGTGGTCCATGGCTTGGACGTGACCTTGCACCATTGCAGGGAGAACAGAGTCCCCCTGGTGGCATTTCATAGGAAGCCCCTTGCCCTAGTCTCTGTATGAAGTCACATTCTCCCTGGAGACCTGTCGTCTAGGAGCTGACATTTCATGCATCAGAGTGGTGTGCTGGGTTGCCTTCGTTGGTCTGCGGGTGGCTTGGGTTGCCCTGATCTGGCCTCTTCACTTCAGTGACTCTGACAAGGCCTGCATTGTGCTCCCTGCCCTGGGAAGTTTTTTGGCCCCTTGTGGATGAATGCTGAGGCCCAGCCACCGGAACCTGGGCCTTGAACCTTAGTATTAGGTTCTGTGTATTGGCCCACCTTTAGGAAGAGCATAAATAGATGCCACTGTAAATTTCAGAGAAAAGAGGAGCCGTTGCATGTGTGTGTGTGTGTTTGAGCCATTTTCCCCTGAGGTGCCCAAGTTTTCCCCTGCCATGGTTTAGTTGTTGTTGTTTTGGTTTCCTGTTGTCTTGGTTGTTCCCTGCAGCCTCCCTTTCTTGCATGGCGTCTAGACCTGGGAACCCGAGCTGAAGATTACAGTGTTGCCAGGTTCTTTCTGTTTCTGACTGTGTTTTTGGTTTTTGGTTTTTTAACTACTGTGGTTCAACACTCATGCTTTGAAAGGCTGTCCTTTAAAAAATAAAGGATCTAAACAGTCGAATGGCAGTTTTTATGTGAGGTTTTCAGGATAACTGACTCAGAGTATATAGAAAATACACTTAAATAATCATCATCATTGATGGACCTTCTACCAAGAGAGCCCATGGCTGAATTGGTAATGGGCATATTTGTGGCATTTATTTTTATGTACTCAAAAATTATTAAAGCTGGTTCCTCCCATATATACAGTTTTATAATCTCAGTTCACCTAGGGCTATGTTATATAATACTTTAGAGTTAGTTAGCGTAACTCCATATTTTTCTTTTAAGATTTGTCAACATTTCCATATGTCATAATTTACTTAATCAGCGCATTTCTGGAGATCCAGAAGACCACTCTTCCCCACATGTAACTAATGTGGGAACTGGTGAGGAGAGAAACAGGCTTAGGCACTGGGGGGCGGGGGCAGCTTAGTAGGAGCTTTGCCTGTCCTGCATGAGGAGCTATGTTTGGCTCCGCAGCACCTCCCAAAGCAATGCATGTCTGCAACCCTAGTGCGAGGAGACTAGTGGATCCCTGGGACCCACCCGCAGCTGAAATTCAGTGTAGGTTCAGTGTTAGCCTGCCTCAAAATAGTTAATAAAATGGGGAGCGAAGGTGGACGACACTGAAAGTCAACCCTGGCCTCCCTCATGTAGATGAGCCTGTACATCTGCACAAAGACAGAAAGAAAGCATCCATATTTTCCAGGCTTTGGCTATAAATGGCCAAACTGCCTTGCAAAGATTCAACTTACCGTTCTAATGGAAACTGCTGACGAAGGCAGAGAGGCAGACCAAAATTACAGACCCGACAACCCTGTACTTTTAATTTAAATTTGAAAATGGTGTGTGTGTGTGTGTGTGTGTGTGTGTGTACGCGCGCGCGCGTGTGTAGAAGGCATCTCCAGATCCTCTGGAGCTGGAGTTACAAATAGTTGTGAGTTGCCTGACCTTGGTGCTGGGAACCGAACTGAGGTCTCCTGGAAGAGTGGTACACCCTCTTTACCTTGGAACCATCTCTCCCACTCCTGAAGAATTTTTTTTAAACCAATGATTGCACTTACTATATTACAGTAACACATTTTCATTTGTCAACTCCTAGTTGATCTTAGCGGTCCTGTCTGTGATTAAGCATGTGCTCTCACTTTTCCATGCTCTTCTTTTGCAGTAATTAATATTATTCTGTTCCATGGTTAACCTGGCTGCTATTGTTTTGTTTTTGTTGTTTACTCTTTATGATGATGATGAATTTCAAAACAAAGCAAAAGAATAAAATATTGTGCCACCAAATTCCCACCTTAGATGAAGACTGGGTTTCCAGTTTTGTTTTTTTTCCCATTCTGTTGTTTGTGCTTGTTTGTGACACAGGTGTCTGCACATTAGGCAAATGTTCTGCCACAGATTTGTACCTCAGAGCTATACCACAGTGCTGAACCATGGTGCTGTACCACAGAAACCTCAGCAAGTCCCCTGAACTTCAAATCCCATAACAGATGCATCACTTTTGGATTTCTTTCTTCTTCTTCTTTTTTTTTTAATTGCAGGAGAGATTGTGTCTGTGTGTGGATGTTCATAGTGCACGCATGTGGACAACTTTCAGGAATCAGTTCTCACTTATCCTGTGTGGGTTCCAAGGACTGAACTCACGTACGTAGACTTGGTGTCAAGGGCCTTTTCCACTGATTTATCTCACTAGCTCCACTCCCTGATTCTATGAACATATCTCTTTAAAAAACATAAGGATATTCTCACCTTATAAAATAAGCAATGAAATGCATTAGTTCATTGTTGAGAACCTTCTGTTGCCCTGCCCCATTCAGAGGTCACTCATGTCTAGGAAATAAAAGGAAAAGCATGAATCCTCATCACTCCCAAGAGCAGCAGCAGTGTCCTTCATCCCTGCTTAAGAGCCCCAAGCTGCATACCAGCCTGTGTTTAAGACAAATGTCCAGTGTGCAGAGGTTAACTGTTCACTCATTTTTGAAAATGTATCCAACATGGTGGAGCATCAGACTCCTAGACCCTATTCTGAGGTCACTAGAGGTCTCTGTTTGTTGTGTGTCTTTTAGGTTTGAATAAACAACTTCCACTCTTAGAGAGTGGCGGTGAGAGCTCACTCTTCTGTCTTGGATGTTTTTCCCCTAATTTCTCTTGGATGCCATCCAGGGGCTAGTGGTGCGTAGGTGAGATCTCTCAGGAGGAGGGCCCTCCCTTCTGAGGTCCTGGGAAGAGGAGGGCAGCATTCCAATAAACCAGTGTTCTTTTTCATTTAAGGTTACTTTTTAAACATTTCATCATTTATAAATATGTTACAAAATAAACATATACATGACATGTATATGTGCATACATATATTTATATATGCTAATCATCTTTAATTTTAAGTTGTTACAAATAAATTAATCAAAGATATGTGATATTTAAAGATAATTAAGTAATTAACAAAATAAGCACTCCCTAAGAAGAAAATTGAAGTTATCATGAAAATGAACTTAAGGACTAGAGATGTGCACTGTCAGTCTGTGGAGGGCTGGCCTATCATGCTTGAAGCCCCAGTCCAGCCCCACCCTCCTTAGCTGGGCAGAGCTGGGCTTGTCTTCTGTCCTCACACTCCTGAACTGGAGGCTGGAGGATCAGAAAGTCACTGCCAGTGATTACACAGCAAGTCCCCAGCAGCCTGGGATCTGAGAGACTCTGCCCTGAGAAATTTTAAGCGGTTGTAGGGTGTTAAGTTGAAAATGAAATACAAATTAGATAGTCTTACCTCAGAAATCTGCAGTCTGAGGTCCTTCAAAAGTCAAAGTTTCATTCACCAACATAGCATCACATATGGAAAATCTATATCTGTCTCCATGTGATAGGTCACTGTCAAAACACAGGTGTACTACAATTACTGTATATGATTATCTTCCCATGTAGGGTATATAGGACCCAATTGGATTTCCTGTTTAGATTTTGGTTCTGTCCCCAAGGTATCTTCTCTTTATACAGTGATGCTCCAAAGCATCACTGGAGCTCCAGGAACACACAGCTTGCAGTTTTATTTCATTCTTTCTTTTTTTAATGGGAAAGCACACAGGTGTGTCAGTGGTTTTGTTGTTAACATTTAAGCACATTCCTGTGCCACTCTCCTTAGCATCACGGAGTGTTTCTCTTGTCCTTGGATTCCTTGAGGAACAGTATCATGAGTCCAGCCCTTTCCTTAGTCTTCGTCTTAGAATAATCGCATCCTCCAAATATGATATATTTAGGAAGCGTTGAGAAGAAAAACGTTTTGTTCTTTAGTGAAGCCTGTGCTCTCATGCTCTAGCCATAGCCGTTGTGCCGATGTCCCCAGTCTGTTTCTGTATCTGCACATGGGACTCCTTGAGGGAGCTACCTGTACTGCCTTTTGCCATAGCCTCATTCTGTGTGGTCAGAAAGTCTTGGAGCTAGTGTGACGTACATTCTTGGGGTAACTTTGTCTCATCACCTGTCTCTGTGGCCATTCTTTTCTCAGCTACAGCTTTCTGATCACTTCAGCATGATCTCAAATCTTTTTAGAAATATTTTCTACTCAGAACATCAGAAGAGAAAATTCAGATACATATATGAATAGATAATTAAGAAACTTTTATCTTGAAAACATACTCTTTTTCATTCACTGTAGAAATCTATGTGCAGTGAGAGTCAGGGTCATCTGCCTTTTGTATCTGATATGGTTCCATTTTACTATGCTATGGAGATCTGAGTCCTCAGGAATAACTGAGTGGTCCCTCTTTCTGTCATTCTTTCTGTTCCTGGCTCAGAGCTATGAGGTTGTTTTCGTCTTTTTAGGGAGCAACTACTGTTGCTCCCTTTCAAACATTTTATGTATGTATGTATGTATTTAATGTGTGTGTGTGTGAGTGTGTGTGTGTGTGTGTGTGTGTGTACACTTGTGGGTATATGTGTGTGTGTGAGTGTGTGTGTGTGTGTGTGTGTGTGTGTGTGTACACTTGTGGGTATATAGTCACGCCCTTGAGTTTGTATGTGGAGCTCACTAATTGGCCAGGCTCCCTGGCCAGCAAGCTTCAGTGCTCCACCTGGCTCTGCTTCCCAGCGCTGAGATCAGATGCCTGCCACCACGCTGGCTCCATACACAGTCACTGGGAATCTGAACTGAGATTCGCATGCTTGCACCAGCAGGCATTTGCCTGGCTCGTCCTCTCCTCAGCCTTCCCATGGCTCTTTCTGTCTGTATTTCTTCCCTGGCTTGTTCCGCTCTTGCAGTCCAATGGGAGCCCTGCGGTGCTGGTTCAGGGAGTGAGGCTGAGAGCCCATGAGTGTTCACTCTTCCTGCAGACAAGTCCTGCTGGCCCTTAGATGTTAAAGGTGGAAATATTTGTGCCACAAGCCAGCACTTAGTGAAATGTATCACTGTTTAGAGCCATTCTCTTTTATGGACTGCTTTATTATTTATTGTAAATCTTTCTTTTGCAGCCCTGTGCTGTTGACCCTGTAACCTGTGCTATGTGAGGCCTAGCATTGGCCACTGTGGATGACAGGGCTGTCACTTCTAATTTAGCTCTTAGATTTGCTCCAGGGGAAAATGATCATACACATCAAACACTGTTTTACTTTTATCCAGGAAAGAAATTTAAATAGATAAACTTAAGATGCCATTCCTAAGTGACGAAACAGAAAAAGAAACAGGTGATTTGGTCTATTAGAAGTTCACCCAACTTGTAAATGTGGGTGCTGACTGTTCCTGGACTGTTTGAATGAATTGATCAGGTCGCCTGCCTCTGTCCGAGGCCAAAGTGAATGCCACTGTGGGCAGTGATGCTGGTAGGTGGAAATGACTGATGACCCTGTCCCACGGGGTGTTAGTTACTACCTCATACTGCCTTTCTATCAACACAACCAAAACCAGAATCTTTTATCTCCTGTTTTTTCTTTTATTCCCCTAAATTTTTTATAAATTTATTTATTTATTTTTGCTTCTTTAAACTGACCCTTGTGGGGGTAGGAAAGGGTGGAATCTAATGTTGCCCTGCTCACCTTGAACTCATTAGACAGCTTAGGGCGGTCTCAGTCTCCTTGCTGGGTTACTCCCGGTACTGGGTTACTGAGAGGTGATCTCCCACACTTACACAATTGGTGCTTAAGACGGCTCTTCCTGTAAGCGGCCTGGGGTGACCTGTGAAGATGGCTTGTTACTCTCTGGACCAAGAAAACCCTACATATGCAAACCGAGAGGATCAGATCTTCAGATTCACTTTAAGAACACCCGTGAAACTGCCCAGGCCATCAAGGGTATGCATATCTGAAAAGCCACCAAATATCTGAAAGATGTCACCTTAAAGAAGCCATGTGTACCATTCCAGTGGCATAATGGTGCAGTTGGTAGGTGCACCCAGGCCAAACAGTGGGGCTGGACACAGGGTCTGTGGCTGGAAGAGTGCAGAATGTTTGCTGCACATGCTTGCAAATACAGAGAGTACTGCTGAACCGAAGGGTTTAGATGTGGATTCTCTAGTCGTTGAAGACATCCAGTGAACCAAGCACCCAGGATGTGCAGACAGATGTACAGAGCTCATGGCTGGATTAACCCTACATGAGCTACCCCTGCCACATTGAGATAATCCTCACTGAAAAGGAACAGATTGTTCCAAAGCCAGAAGAAGAGGTTTCACAGAAGAAGAAAATATCCCAGAAGAAACTGAGGAAACAAAAGCTTATGACACGGGAATAAATTCAGCATAAAATAAAGGCAGGTAAAAGTAAAAAAAAAAAAAATGGAAGGAATTCAGGGCTCAGTGTATGCTGGGCCAGTGCTCCAACTAAGCCACTTTTGCAGCCCCACTTTAGCTTACTCTGGTGGGTCTGCCATGAAGAGACACCAGGACCACTGCAACTCTTAAAAAGGAAAAACATTTAATTAGGGCCGCCTTACATTTTCAGAGGTTTAGTCCATTGACATCACGTTGTGCTATGGTGGTGTACAGACAGACATGGTGCTGGAGAAGGAGCTGAGATTCCTACATCTTGACCGGCAGGCAACAAGAAGTTGTCTGAGACACTGGGTGTGTCTTAAGCATATATGAGACTTCAAAGCCTGTTTCCACAGTGACATACTTACAAGGTCACACCTACTCCAACAAAGCCACATGTCCTAATAGTGCCACTCACTATGGCTATAGTGTCATTTACATTCAAGTTACCACAGCTTTTTTATACTAAAAATTTCAGATTCTACTGTTGAGGTTACAGACATGAGCCACCATTCCCTGCCTGACCCGTCCCTTCTCACTGAGACCCAGGTGACCAGCTTGCCTTCAGAAGCAATGGGTGGGCATGGCTTGGACGCACGGAAGTTTTTGAAAACTAGGACACAGCTTAGCTTTTAGAGAAAAACTGACTAAGGTGGATTTCGCTTCTCTGTACTCCTCAGCTTATAAAAACAGCTTGCTCCTGCTCTCTAGGAACCTGCCTACTGAGATGGCCGCTCCCACCACTGGCTCTTCCATTCCCTCTTTACGTGTATTAGGAGAAGGACCCATGGATTTGTGTTGGTCAGGATTCCTTAGGTATTCAGAGACAGGGGAAATTAGAAAGCAGATAATGAAGGCAGCCTGCCTGGGTTCAAACTTCGCTTCAGCCCTAGCATGGAAAACTCGTTGCTTCTCTAAGAAGTCCACTCACCTGTGTGATCGGGGTATCATAATGGTGGCTATCCTCACAGGGTCATCTGGGAATTACCTGAAACAGCATGAACGTTTCCTAGGTACTGTACTGTGAATTACCTGAAACAGCATGAACGTGTCCTAGGAACTGTACTGTGTAGACTGCACTAGGCCCTGACACCACCACTGGAAAGATGAGTTCTGAACCGTATTCTCAGTGATGGAATATCTGAGAAAGATCACTTAATGAAGAGGCCAATATGGATGCCAGCCTATCCAGGCCTTTAGACTCATACTGTTAAACCACTGTGCCAGCATCAATGCAGAGAATTGTGGTCTAGCCTGGGAGCTCTGTTGACCTAGCTTCTCTTCATAGATAAGACCTTTACTGCCTTGACTCCTAGATGTTTCTTGATTGGTCCTCTGACTCCATAATACGGAGATGCTCTTTTTGATGCACTTTTGTGTTTGGCATGACACTCTTCACATTCTATTGCCTCTGAAGAAATGTTTCTTTCTATGCAGGATAAAACTGGTATGAAGAATACAAAACTTATTTGGAAGTAGCTTTGACCGAAGATCACACTTTCTTTTTTACTCAGTTTCCTCTGAGGGCTGCACTGTTCATTCAAGGGGGCCTGTGCTATGGAAGAGGTTAGCAGGATGCAGCATACGCTTTGTACAGCTACAGAACCCAGGAGGTCCTTTCCCATGTGGATTATGGCATTTGGTGTCCGTTTTTCCTAGGAGTCTCATCTGGCGTAAGGGCCCTGTGGTCTTCCCCTGCTCCCCTTAAAGCCTTCTTCCATCTGCACAGCCCGCTGCTGGCTCACAGCAGTTCCCACCAGCACTGCCACTTGCCTGATGAACAATGATGTGGCCACCTGCCTGGATTTCTCAAGCCCCTCCATGCTGTCTGCGGTAGCAATTGATTGACACCACAGTTCTGTCCCACCTCCTGACTCTCTGAAGACACTGCCATGCATCTGTTCTTTGTTCAAAGTCATGCTTCCAGCACTGGGGTCCCACTCATCTCTTTCCATATGGCTTTCTTGCAGCTCTACATGCTATCTGTCCTCAGACCATGAGCCTCGGGCTTCTTGGAACTCAGTGACACTACCCTCCTTCAGATCATCTGGGGTCTTCCTGACCAGGCCAGCCTCCCCCATCATACAGTGCCCTTCTCCTTGTCCCATGTCCTAGCTAGTTCTTCATGGCTGGGGCACACATTTCATCCATCTCTGCTGATGTCCTGATCTTCCACCACCATGGTGGGTATGACTCTGATGTCCCCAGGCCCATTCATCACAGGCAATCACTAAGTGGCAGCTGTAAAACTGAGGGCAGTCTTTTATAGTTACCCATAAAAGTGGGGTAGGGCACAATTCTCAGTGGTGTAGATATTTCTAAACACACTTTTAAAAACTGCTCTTGGGATTTCAGGGTCCCCAAAAGGAAGTTTCTACTAGGTCCCCTGAATCCTCATATTTCAAGGTGGCTCAGCCAGGTGGGTGCCACATGTATGCAGTCTCAAGATGTGGGAGAGAGAAGCAGGAAGATCAGGACTTCCAGATCATCCTCAGCCGTGGAGCAAGTTCAAGGCCAGCCTAGAGACCCCGGGCGTCAAAGATAAATAAATAAGCAGGGTGGTGGTGGCACACTCCTTTAATCTCAGCACTCCAGAGACAGAGGCAGGCAGATCTCTGAGTTTAAGTCCAGTCTGATCTACAAAGTGAGTTCTAGAATAGCCATGGTGACAACAGAGAAACCCCGTTTCAAAAACAAACAAATAATTAAATAAAATAAAGATAATTTCTACAGGCAGAACCATGATAACACGATGGCCTACCCATTTTTCCTCTGACAGTGTTACTTTGTGTATGAGCTTCAGAGTTAATGACATGGAAATTGTGTGTGTGTGTGTGTGTGTGTGTGTGTGTGTGTGTGTGTGTGTGCTGGGGATGGAGCCCAAACTCTCATGCGTGCTCCATAAACACTCTATCAAAGAACTTCAGCCCAGACCTGCCATCAAGAACCCTCATGCCCCATGTCTAAACATCAGTCTTCTCTCTCTTTACATTTTCTTTGATCCCTAGCAGCCATCCTCGTGAGGGCTGCACCAGTCTTCCTCAGGAAGGCTGGACAGTATTGTAATCCCCATAAGCTTATCAGAGTGGTCTTTCCTTTTTTGTAATGACTTCTAAGCAGAAGAGACTTCCCTTTTTATTAACTTGTATGGGAAATTTGATTAATTTGTTTTCCTTTGGGTTATGCATTAAAAACAAGTTCCCATTTATTGAGCACTTGCTCTGTGCTCTGTGCAAAATACCAGCCATGAACACTTCTGTTTGATCCTCACACCTCCTTGGTGATGTGTGGTCATCATTACCCCGTTTATAAGAGGGAAATGAAGGCCCCAGAGTGAAGAAATTTGTTGAAGGTTACACCACTGTACAAGTGTAGCTAGAGTTTCAATTCTCACATACTCAGCCAACAAGTCATTTGCAGCTTCTGTGGTGGTTGGTGTAAAACTACCTCTCCTATGTCCATGCTCTGGGTGAGCCACAGCTTGCACACTTGTAAAACCTATTTAGATTGCTTATTGTTTATATACAATTTAAGCTTACCAGGCAGAGAGTCGGTCAGTGTAGCCTAACCGTAATGGTGGAACTGTATTACCCACTGATATGTATTTTTCTAAAACAAACAAACAAACAAACAAAAACTCTCTTTCATTTTTATGTTAATGCCATCTCCTTTTATTTATTGACTTGTTGTGACTGTGTCTAGGAATTTGATAGAAGGCAGCACCAGGTGTATGATTCTCACACCGTGGGAGTCTGTTCTTTATCCTGCCCTTCAAGCTGCAGTTCTCCTGCCTTTTGGGGAAGGTCTGGCCAATCCCAGGACCCACTGGGAGGCTGAGGCAGAGCCTAGGGAGAGAGTCCTTCTGGGCTCAGACTTTAGCTACAGCTTCAGGTTTATGTGGCTCCGGGCCTGTATCAGATAGCCTCAGCCTGGGGTTTCATGACTGGTACCATGTCTGTCTTTGTTCTGTTAACCTCAGCATGATGGGAGGCAGCTTTCTGCCTCTTCTCTCTGAGACCATGTGATTGCCATTGGCCTCAGCACAACCTTGGTACTCAGTTTCTCTGGTTGGATTTTCTGTGATATATACAAGCAGGGCTTTCTAGTTTCCAAAAAGGACCTGGATTGGGAACTGCATAGCCCACGTGTGATTGCAATTCTTAGTTTTCTTGAGAGATTTAGACAGTGACTGTGCTTAGAACCCCATGAGTCTCTGTGGCAGTGCTGTGGGGAGACTCGCCATAGGACTCCTAAAACCCTCCTGTGCCTCCAGCTGGGTCACTGGGGGTCTCACGATGGATGCCCAGGTTAATTCTGCCCTCTCCTGCAGGCTGCAGCTGGGAAACTCAGCAGCATGGCTTCCCAGCTTAGAGAACCAACCCAGTTCCAGCTTGAGCTGCAGGCCTGTGGGCCCAGTCAGTGTAATGCTTGCAGTGTGTGGTCCCTTGTGTACCTCCTATGTGTGCTGTTAGTCTCTGAGGGGTCAGGGGGCACATTATGGAACGAGCAGGCTGGGTCCGTCTTCTCCATCGGAGAAAACACAGAGAAGTTCTTTCTGATTTCAAGCCAGTAGTGATCTTCATTCATGCCCAGCAAGCATGTGAACAAGGAAAAATACACTGAGCTGGCCCTGGGCTTGAGTTGCACTGTGTTTCAAATGTAGAGGCTCAGTGGTTACAAATGCTTGCTGCTTTTTGCAGAGAACCTGGGTTTGGTTCCCAACACCCATGTCAGCTAGCTCACAACCACCTACACCCCACACTCTCTTCTGGCCTCCATATGCACACATGAACATATGCACACACAAGTGTACACACACATGCACATACAAATAAAAATAAATCATTTTTGTAAAGATGTGGGTGCTGGGTATAAAAACAGTGCCCATGTGATGCTCATCTGAGATAACCTGCCCTTTCTTCCTCGTTACAAACATAGTCTTATTTATATTCTTTAAACGTCATTGAAAAAGAATTGGTCTTTCCGGTATTGTGTGTTGTGGAGCCAGATGCACTGGGTACGTTACTAACTTTAATTTACTAACCCTCGCTCCTCCTCCCCTACCCCAGCCCTTTCTTTTCAGAAGACACATTTAGACAATCACCATTCACCTCCAATTCAAAAGATCTGCTGCCTGGAGAAGCCGTCCTACATGGAAGAATACCAGCTCCAGGTAAGGATGGGCTGTTGACTGCTTCTGCCACTGATGCTTGAGAATGGCTTTTCTGAAATGTGTTTCAGATGCTTGTGGCTTAGGCAATGCAGTTATTCCTGTGATGGTGGGTTTTAGAGAAGAGGAAGAAATGCCTTTGAAACTGTCACAAAAGTTTACTAAAATAAAATGCAGGCTATGGTAACTCCTTTATCATTGTTTTAAGATCTGATCATCTCTTTCTTGATGTTATTTTGTCCATATAGTGAATTTCTTAAAAAAAAAAAAAAAAAAAAAAAGGGAGCTATAAGGCAGGAAGGAGGCTCGGTCAGTAAGCCTCCTTCCTGCCTTATAGCTCCCTATTTTTTGACACCATCGAGGACATGACTCCACCCCAGCTCACACATACCCTGAGCCACACTGCTCATCGAGAGGACCTGACTCCACCCCAGCTCACACATACCCTGAGCCACACTGCTCACCTGTAGCCCCAGAATGGCAGAAACAGGACAACAGGCCTTGCGGCCAAATCCAAGCTTCACATTTGTGGGTCAGAAACTGAGGTGGAGAGCAAATGAAGAAGACAGTGTTGAACTTTGACCTCCGTGTGTGTGTGTGTGTGTGTGTGTGTGTGTGTGTGTGTGTGTGTGTGTGTGTTCACAGTTGGTACAGAGCATTTGAGAATCATGTCTTCCCCCACTTCCTATCACACCACCACCCATTCACTCTCAGCTGTTGACAGTCAGCCAAATGCACCCCATGCTCCCTGTCCTCATCCATTTGCCCTTGAGACCAGAGTGGGAGACCAAGGCTCTAGGTGCATATGCAAGTGCCTGTGTGTTTGTGCACGTATGCGCGTGCACAAGTGTTGCACAAACAGGGTTATTGTTCCTGTAATTCTTTCCAAAATCAAGCCCAAGTACTTCCACACCCCCAGGAGCCTGGCTTCATAGAATGTTGAGAGCTGAGTAACTTAAAACGTAGAAAAAAGTCAAATGGCTTCTTCTGAAGGGCTTATGTGAATATCACAATGTGTGCCGTGCAGAGGGAATGTCAAGCCCTTATTTCTTTAATCCAGTAATGGCACATCCACCTTTTATCTCCACACTGCCAAGCTGCCTAGGCCTCAGCATTTTCTTTGGCCCTGTAGGCAGAGCATTTCTGTTCAGTCTCTGGAGGGAGCACTGGTGTGCAAGGACATGATGCAGAGGCTGGGTCTAGGGATGGAAGAAAGGACTTTCCGCTTAGCTTTCTATCTTCCTTCTCAGGCAGAGTATCTGGAGCTACTGTTTGCTTCCTACAGTGTCATTTGAAAAACTGTCACCCTGGTCGCCAAAATTATTGCCCTGCTGCTAAGTTGATGGATTGTAACTTTCTAATGTCAAAATAACTGCCCAGGAATTGCCTGTCAGAGAGCTGTGACCCGTATAGCTAGTATCCCATGATGCATATATTGCATATCCTATGTTACTTGTGTCACATCTGGCTTAGCTGCGCTTAAACATTTAAAAATTGGAGGGATTTGGAGAAGATAAACCAGAGGATGTTTAACTATGCGGTGTGTAGAAGGTGTTCTGTGGTGACAGATTTACATGTTAGATACACTCACACTTTTAAAGCTAGCTCTTATTTCGGAGGAGATAGGGGTGAATGTCACTGGGATTTTAAACATGCAAAACAACAACTCATGAAAAAATAATCAATTGGCTGTTGAACAGAATCCTTCTGCAGGCTGTGAGCAGGGGACCAGGTCTGTCTGTGTTCAGATTTTTGCATAAGTAAATGAGGAATTTGGGGTTTGGTGTGGAAGGTGGAAATACTTTGGAAATAGAGTGAAAGCGAAAAGCGTTGAGATGCCAGGGACAATCATTGTGAAGTCTTCCTCGCTGGAGTCAGTCCTGGACAGGAAGCCCCAGGAAACTGCTAAGCAGAGAAGCCAGTTGGATGAACCAGTTTGCCCTGTGGAGACACTAGGAGCATGTGTCCTTCAGGTCTGGGCTGTGTAAATGGCCACTGTGTCCTTGTCCAGCTCTCTGAGAGGCACAGAAGTCTCACTGGAGGAGGCTTGCGTTAGCTCACGGTTCAGAGGACAAGGATGTCCTGGATTGGAGGGTGGGGGCATGATCTGTGATGCAGGGGCAGGAACTCCCTGCTCAGCTTTTTCCCTGTTTACTCAGCTCAACTCCCACACTATGAGAAACTGTTGCTAACACTCAAGGTGGGCACTCACTTCTCAGCTAACTCTCTAATCTAGCCTTGATAGACACATCCAACAAGTGTGCCTCCCTAATGCCCCAGCACACAGGTGGGGGTAAGAAGGTAACTTGCAGCAATTCTCTTTTCCACTGTGTGGGGCGCAGGGATGGAGCTCAGATCGCCAAGCTTGGCCCAGGAGCTTTTCTCCATGGAGCCATCTCACTGCTTCTGAAGGGTTCTTAGTCCAGTCAGGGTGAGACTAGGAGATAGTGATCATAGTCAACGACCTAAGTTTTTGAATGAACTATTCTCAACTAATTTTCTTATTTTTATGTGCATTCGTGTTTTGCCTGCATGTATGTTTGTATGTTCAGATCTCCTGAAACAGGAGTTACAGACAGTTGTGAGCTGCCTTGTGTTGCTGGGAATTGAACCTGGGTCCTCTGGGAGAGCAGTCAGTGCTCTTAACCATTGAGCCATCTCTCCAACCCCCTGAATGAACTACTTTTAAGTTCTATTAGGTTTAGTGAGAGTCTATTTGCAGATGGCAAGGAGGGAGTCCATGTATTTTGTTACTGAAATACCAGATCTTACTCACTTACTGCTGTCAAACACTACACACCACCTCACCATCATGAAATCAGGGAAGTGTAAATCTCAAAATCTGGACCCAGGTTATCACATAGACTTCTCAGTTCATACTTGGTCTCGCTAGTTCAGGACTAGAAACAGAGAGATGAAAACTACAGCTGAGGATCTTAAAAAATCTGGAGTGAGTTGTGGATGCTTCTGGAAAACTTTGAATGACATTTGAGCAGCAGATTACTGAATCACTGGGGAATGTGGGATTTAAAGAAGGTAGGCATGGGTCTTATAATCCCAGGATGGTATTGCTAGTGAAAACCTGGGTAGAGACAAGGGAGGAGAGGCCAAAAAGTTGACTGATCTGGGAGATAATCCACTTCTCAATCAGCAGGTTGGTATGAAGACTGCAGGTAGCTGAGCAGAAATGGGAACCAGGAAAGAGGTGGCTAATGGTGAAGTATGGAAGGAGATGCTGATGGGGAGGAAGGGAAGGAGATGCTGATGGGGAGGAAGGGAAGGAGATGCTGATGGGGAGGAAGGGAAGGAGATGCTGATGGGGAGGAAGGGAAGGAGATGCTGATGGGGAGGAAGGGAAGGAGATGCTGATGGGGAGGAAGGGAAGGAGATGCTGATGGGGAGGAAGGGAAGGAGATGCTGATGGGGAGGTACAGAAAGGTAAACCTTTTTCTAAGTCATTTAAATGCCACCATTAAAATATTATTTCTAGTCCTTATTTCCTTAGCAAACTTATTTCCTCAGGAAATGCAAGGTCATTGTCAGCCCAGTAGATTTTCTTTGATCCCTAGTGGTGAATGAGGCCCAGTATGGCCAAGGACAAGCTGCAAAATCCCTAGTACATGCTGGAAACACAGCAATATTTCAACAGTAGACTTTGTAATGTTGTTCTAAACTGCTGTGGTTTGGGTTTGAAATGCCTTTGGTGGCCTGTATGTGTTCTTGGTTCTGTATGGCTTGGTTCTCAGCTTCGTGGTCTTGGAAGGAGGCAAAGAGGGCCCAATGTTAGGTCAGTGGAGCTATGCCCCTGCAAGAGATCATAGAGCGCTGCCCCTCCTGCTTCCTCTTTGCTTCTTGGCCACAGTGAGGTGAGATAGATTTGCCAAGCCCAAGCTCCCACCGTGATGTTCTGTCACTGGCCCAGAGGAATAGGGCCAAGCAAACATGGATCTCTGATGAGGTGGGCCACAGCAAACCTTTCCTCCCATTAAGTTTATTTTCTCAAGTATTTTGTCAGTGTGCAAGCTGACTAACACATATGCATTTGTTGGAAGGATGAAATCCTCTTCCAAGTGCTTCTCAAGGAAGGTCACAACAGTGCAAGGGAGGACTTGCATGCTAGATGAGTTAAGGTGGAGAGCTGTGCCAAGGGGACCCATGGTCAATTTCATGTGTGTGGCTGCATTTGGAGCGTGAGTGGGGGTAGCAGAGTAGGGTGATGTTGGTAGGAACTCCAGACTGTGAAGAAATCGAGAATAGCACAGTTAACTAGGAATCTGCCTTCAGCAGATGGTATCAGCAGCTCACAGATGCCACCATCTCAGAGACACAGAATAAGCACAGAGCTTCCCAGTGCCTTGGCCTTGGTTGTGTCAGTATTTCTAGACTGACTTCACTGTGAACCAGACCTGACATTTTTGCCTGCTGTATCTTAGGCAGAGGTAACACTGATAAAAATGATACCTTAATGATGAGATAAAAATCATAGTCACTTTATGCCACAGTGGTATGGAGACATGGCACCCCTAAAGCCAAGTGTGGATCCTGAGTGTACACTAGGTGAGTGTATAAAAGAGGTAGAGGAGCTTTCCGGTGAGTCGAGAGATGGAAATCGCAGGTGTGTGTCCTCGGTGTATTTGTCTGGCTTACTTGTGCAGCATAAGCTGTACAGAAGGAAGACTCTGGAGCAGGACGTTTGTCAGGAAAACCCATTAGAGTCAAGCTACCTCTGCTTTCTCATCATCTTTCAGTGAGCAGGAGCCGTTCAGGGAAAGCCTCAGTTCTGCTTGGAAACAATGTGGCTCTTCAATTCTGAATTATTATGATTTGAAATCACAGCAGGGTTTGCTCTGTATCAAGCCAAAACCCAGAAACACAACCAGAGTGGGTGTGAAGGTAAATGTGGGTCTCCATGGGATCCCTTCACAGTGTCTGGAGTCTCTGTGCTTCTGTTTGTTATTTCAGATGGAGCCTGGAATTAGATGATGTAAAACATTTGTAAACTTATACCCCCATTCTTTCTCACCATAAAAACATTTTGTTGTTACTTATAATAAATCAATAGGAAGAGAAAGATGAAAGAACATTAGTGTCCCTCTCCTTGAGTCGGAGAAATTTAGTTTCCTCAAGGACTTGTCTTGCCAGTCAGAGCTGGATGTTCATTGAGAACGTTGTTTTAGAAATGGTCTGCTGGCTTTGGGGAAATGGCTGCCACTGATGTTTATACATGAACAGGAACCTGAGCAGATCTTCAGCACCCCACATAAAAGCTGGGTGCAGTGACATGTATCTGTAACCCTAATTCTGGTGCAATGAAGTAGATCACCAGAGCTTCCTGGTCTAACCAGTCAGTGAGCTCCAGGATCAGTGAAGACCACCACCACTAAATTAATTAATTAATTAATTAATTAAAAGGTGGAGAAAGAAAAATAAATGAAAACACAAGATGCCCAATTCTGGTCTTCGCATACACTGGCGTACATGTGGCACACACATGCTGACAGGCTACACTACACACAGAGATAGGTGTGGGAAGAGAGAGCTGTTCCCCATCCCCAGTCCAGTTCTGGATTCTCTACTCTCTGCCCTGCCTGTCAGTCTAATGTAAGTGGTACCAACTCATACATCCCTGTGATTTGGCTTTTAAATGTCCCCCAAAGTGACATGTGTTGAAGATTTTCTCTTTAGTTGAGGCACTCTTGGGTGGCAGGATGGAGTGAGCTCAGCCCTTCGTTTCCAGCTGCGGTGAGGAGAGGAGCTTCACCTCACCGTGATGCTCCCTGTCTTACCAGGGACCACAGTGGCAGCACCAGCTAACCAGGAGTGCATCGCTTATCTGGGAGACAAAATAAATCTTTCTTCTGTATAGACTTTCTCTTAGATGCTTTGTCAGTGTTGGGGAGCTGACTAACACCTTCTGAACTCTAAAGAAATGATACATTGTGTGACAGTACCACCTACAAGTCATCCTGCCTGCCGTGCTTAGATCCCAGTGATTCCTTTGAGACAGTTAATTGAAAAATACGTTTTAAACTCTAACACTCTCTCTCTCTGTTTGTGTGTCTCTGTGCATGTGATTTCTCTTTGTTTCCAGACCTCATGTGATTCCAAGAGAGATAAAGACAGACAGGTAGATGGGACAGAGACAGACAGACAAAAATACAAAGCAGTCCTGGGTTCTAGCAAAGCACCTCTCTCGATCTCTAACATGTATATTCCTTTTACATTCAACCTAGTCATAGACAAACAACAAAGCATGGGGTGTTGGCATTAAGCTTTTCTTTTTTAAGTCAAACAACTTTTTGTTGGAACAGATTCTTTTTGTACAGAGAAGGAAGCAAACAGATATCAAGGGTCTCCTTAGGCAGGTATGGGATATCTGGCCCCTCGCCTAACTATGGAAACACCTCACTGAGACACGGGGATTGTCCCACCATACAGATGATTAAGTGGAGTTTAAGAGGATTTACTAATTCAGCTCAATGATGTCACTGCTGAGTGTCAGCACAAGAATTCAAAGCCAAATGTGTGGTACAACCAGCTAGGAAACAGAAGCACTCACACACCGCACACATCCCAAATGTCAGTGTTATACTTAATAAGGATGGCATGCTCTTAGAACGAGGGTAATCCTTCCGATATAAGTTCTCAATAGAAATTTTCTTTTATACGCCTCCATCTCCACTCCTTTTTTTTAATGCCTAGTAATGTCATAGTCATTTGGAATGTGGAAGTAATTACTCCATTACCGTGAGCACTGCTGCTGTCATTGCAGGTTAGCAGATGTTGAGCCTTGAGCCTCTGCATGCTAGGCAAGCGCAGTCTAACGCAGACAAATCTGAATGCCTCCCTTGGTCTGTGGAAGTGGCTTCCTGAACCTGTGCCCCACATTTCTGACTAAAGCATGTGTACAGAACTCTGCCAATCTGCTCAGCAGGGCAAAAGCTAGGGTTCTAGGACAGGATTCAGGAAAGCTAGGGTAATTCCCAGCCCAGATTCCAGGAGAAGGAGGTCAAAAGGTATCCAAGATCCTTCTAGAGCCTCGATCAGAGTTCTACCATGGTCAGTGATACTGTGACTCTACCTACCCTGGTTTCTTTGTGTTCCTTAGAAGGCCCAAATGGTGCTGATCCAGGGAAGCCAGAGTCTATTGTGGAGGCTTTCTTCTCTCACTGATCACTGAAGAGGAGAGAAGTTACCACCATCATTCTTGAAAGTCACTTCAGTGGCTTGTGGTGGTGACTACAGGAACAGAAAAGAGCTTTTAGGAACCTAGCATGTTTCTCAGCAGGCTAGCTGCGTGCATATGGAGTTCTGGGGCAATTTGTGGGTGCTGGGAGCTTAAGACATCATTTCTACATCTGTGGGCCATTTGGCTTACTCAAAACAGGTGGGTCTGGTGCCATGTACTCACCTGCAGGCGCTAAGGGGAAGTGCACATTCATTTCAGACCTGACAGCAGAGAAGGACGGTGACCATGGGGAAGGACGGTGACCATGGGGAAGGACGGTGATAGGAAGGAAAGATGGTGAATGGTAGATTGGAGCAGTACAGCGGTTCCCTGGTTGGTTCTTGTCAATTTGACATAAGCTCGAATCACTGGTGAAGAGGAAAGTCACCTGAGGAAATGTGACTGCCAGTTTGGCCTGTAGGGGAGTCTATGGGTCATGTTCTTGATTGGGAGTTGATGGGAGAGTACCCCACTTTGGACCAGTGCCCTTCCTGGGCATGTGTCCAGAATAGTGTAAGAGAGTAGGCTGAGTTATCATGGATGGCAAGCCAGTAAGTACCATTCCTCATGACTTCTGCCTGATTCCTGCTTGACATCCCTCAGTGATGAACTCTGATCTTTGCAGTGACATGAACCCTTTCCCACCCAGGTTGCCTTTGGTCATGGTCTTTATCCCAGTAGTAGAAAAGTAGACGCAACCTAATGGTTTTCAGACCATTTCTGTTTGAAGCAGGAGCTGGTGACTCTGAATGGAGCACATGTAGGTCAATACACTCTCTTTCTGTTCTGCTGCAAATCTGGAAACTTCCATACCACAGGAAGCATTTCTTTGGGTGCTTGATAGGGAGGTTACTGCCTGGGAAGCTGTTTACCAGAGGAAGAAAGTTTTATAGCCATGGGTTGTCATATTCTTGCCTTTCTTGAGGGTAAAAACTGGCTGCTCATGACCAGCCCCAGCTGCCTGTCCCTTGCCAGCTGGCCAAGGGTCGAGTGGGTGCATTCAGAGAACTGTTGACCCCATTCAGTACTATTTGTAGAGAGAACTTTACCTCATCAGGTTGATGTCTGAGTTACCCCTTCTCAGACATGTAAGTAATTAAACTAGCTAAATTGTTGGTCTTTATAAAAGAACAATTGTGTATCCATGAATTAAAGTAAAGGCTTTTTTGTGGGGAGTGGTAAATTCTCTGAAAAGAAATTTATGTAGAGTTTACACACCTCAGCTGAGGGTCTTGTAACTTGAAAGGCACAATGTGGATAAAACTTTGGCAAACCACATGAATCTCCACTGGCATGGGCACATGGCTTGAGTCATCTGGTGTCAGAATTAATCTGGCATGTTCACATCTGTACCTTGTGGAAAGTGATGACATCAGAAGCCCTGAAGCCTCAGTTTCAGCACTTGACTTCTCAGGCACATCTGCCTCTCTTAGGACTGTGGCTACTTTGGCCTTGGCCTTGGCCTGACACTGTGTGCTCTGAGCAGATCAAATACATATGCACTCACACAGTATTCGGAACACTGTTTATATGGCTTCAGCAGGGCCTTTGGCTGTGTTTCTACTTTTTCAAAGACTATTTAGATGCCTTGAAAATGAATAGAGCTATAAAAGCCAAATTCTAGAATCTGTGAAATGGATGATGGAGAGGATTTATTTGAAAATTGCAATGTAGTGACCCTGGCTTGGGTTTGGGACTGGCTAATTCAATCTACAAGGAGATATATATATAATGTCCTTCCAATTTCTTTGCTATCAAAAATACATATTTTCATTTCACACAGTTTCTTCTCTGTGTTTATTCCTTTTCAGGACGGCACTGGCCTACAATACCCAGGACTGAAAAAAGAGAGAGAGAGAGAAAAGGCATTGTACTCACAGACTAGACCATCTATTTCTATTCAAACAAATTCATTCTGTTTTCCATTTGTAGGACAAATGACTGCCTCCCTGTTGGAAGGACAGCCCCCACCACAGCACAGCCCTATTTTAGATATAATCACCAATGGATAGTAGTCCAAGTCCAAGGGCTTCCTCTTCCCTGATTCTTTCTCATTTTCTATTTCATTTATCAAGATAGCATTTCTGTTCTCAGTTTATCATTCAGAAAAGAAAGATGTTAACTCAGAGTGCCAAAGGATGGCCCCCTTTGTTTGACATTATATTCATCAGACCATCTCTTGGTAATCTGGGGACATCCTACATAAGGAGCATCCTTGGGCTTTCTACGCTAAGTACATAATTTCCCCGCCCTATACTTCCTATATACCTCATTTCCAGAGGGAGCAAGGACCTTCCATTCCTGTGGCTGCTGCCTAGTAGCCACACCACCACTACTCACAAAATGTACTCTATGTTTAGAAACTTTGTCAGAAGCAGATTTTGAAAGACAAAGATTTGAATCCATTCTTTTTCATATTTTAGAAATAAACCTAGGAAACTCTACTAGGGGGTGGGGACCCCAGCCAAGAGGAAAAACCAGCTAATAACACTAGCTTTATGAGACAATTTATCAGTGCGGACAACTAGAGATTAACGTTCCTGTTACTGTAGCTTGGATCTTGAAAGCATCCCCAAGGATGCATGTATCAAGGGCGTGGCCCATGGCCTCTGGTTGCTATTAGGAGGCAGGACTAGAAGGGGCTCAGGTCATTGGGGATGTGGCCCAGTAGGGGATACTGGCTTCCAGGAAACCCCTTCCTGTGTCTGTGTCTTTGCTACTGGCCACTGTTAGGTGAGTGGCTCCCTCTGCTATGTGCGCCCACTGTGGTGAGCTGCATTGCACAGATTCAATAGCCAGTGACCATAGACAGAACTTCTGATATCAGAATAACTTTTCCTTATGAGTTGACTTTCTTGGGTATTTTGCCTAGTGATAAAAAGAAAACTAAGAAAGTAGTAAGCCATGTGGACACCCACACTTAAGAGTCTTTTGCCAAGAGCTGTGAGCCGGGTCTTCATATAGCTTATGAGTTGAAAGCACTCTCGGAACATTATTTCCCCACACTGGACTAACATGTAAGTAGGCTAAGTTTCAGCGAGCTCAGAAAGGCCTTGAGAAACATGGAGGAGCTGAGTGGGAGAAGTGAGCTAGAAGGCTGAGGAGAGACATTAGGAAATGCGAAAATCTAACAACACACATTGACTGTATTCTCAGCCCTCTGGCTTCCTCAGGAGCTCCTTGTCTGCCATAACCTGGTCTGGTAGCCATTGTGACACCAGAAACTGGTATGCACTGTAGTCGTTCAAAAGATATTGGATGAAAGGACAGTGCTGGGGAAAATAGTGTACTGTTGGCTGTGCTGATTCAAGAACTCAGGAGCCCGAAGTGGCAGGACAGTTGCTCAAGGTCAGAGCAACATAGAAAGATCTTGTTCCAAAAGCTGAGGCTGGATGACAGATTAGAGCTAGCACACGCTCCTCGTACAGGTGGGAGTCTATGTTCTCTTCCCAACATCATCACCCAAGAAGAATAAAGAGAAGAAAACCTCATTATTTGTCCAACTACAATAATTTTACAATAACTTCAAGTATTTTAAAGAGATCTCAATAAGACAATGAGTACACAGTACAAACCTGTTCTGTGGCACCCATGTCATGTCGAGATCTTGGCAGCCTGAGTCCCATTCCAAGACTTTAAGCTCTGCTGTGAGTTGGAAGTTGCTTGCAGAATAAAGACAAGAAACAACCTGGGTGTCTGCAGGCCAGGAACTCAGGTCATTTAAAGAGAATGAACAGCATGGAAATTTATCTTTTAGAAAAAAAAGACATATTGTTGGATTTAAAAGAAAACCAAATGTGGCTGCAGGCAGCATGTGCCACTAGCCCATTTGTTGTTGTTTATGAGGAGACAATTCCTTGTGTGTGTCTGTGTATGCTAGGTGATGTCTCCACAGATAGGTAACTGAACAGAGACCACACAGGTACAGCAAGTGAGTGTTCTTGTTTGGTGCCTGTTCTGTGTTCTTCTTGTGTGTGTGTTTGTTTGAGAACTAGCTTTTACGTATGTGATAGTGAACAATCTCAAGATTAAATGAATTACTAAAACTAATAAAGCAATAATTCTTGGCAATTTTTACCTCAGTGAGCTTCCCCAGCTTTAATTCAAATGAGTTTTTCCTCCATTGATTAGGAACATATAGCAGAGTTAGAGAGACACCTCAGTGGGTGGTGTTTGCTGTGCGCCGCCAGGGCTAGAGTTCAGATCCCTAGCACATCACATGGGATGGTGTCACTGCTATTCAGCATGAGAGGATATGGATCCTGGCGCTTCCCTGGACAGCCAGTCTAGCCAGGAGTTCTGGGTTCAGTGAGATATCCTAGCTCAAAAACTAAGGCATAGATGTTCTGTTCATCCTCATGGGAGACCTGCCCCTTTCTAAACAGAACTGGAAGAGGAATGGATTGGGAGTGGAGGGAAAGGCTGGGGAGAAGAGGATGTAAAATAAATAAATAAATAGATTTATTAAAAATGAAAACGGAAAAAAAAACCTAGCAAGGTAGAGAACAATTCAGAAAGATGCCCAGAGTCAGCCCCTGGCTTCCACAGGTGGACACACGGACAGTGCAATCACGCTTGCATGCCACACACTCAGGAGAACCTGAAGCAGGTTGCAGGTTCACAGTGTTGACTCGACATCATTGTTTGTGAAAATGTGCTCAGTGTGTAGGAGACCAGCAAGGGTAAACAACAGAAATGATGACTTACGGCAGCTGAGCTGAAAGAACTTTTTACATGTCATCTGGACTTAGATTGTTATAATAAACATGTACTAGTCCTTTAATCAGAAAACATCAATAAGTTATTTTCATTTTAACAAAAGGATGATTTCTTACATGTTCCCATACAGAATGCTTGATACCAAGCTGGAAGTCTCTGTCATGAGATCATTCCTGGTGCTGTAGACAAATTCAAGTTTGTCAGACCCACAGTTAAATATGACCCCAGAAAAGCAATAAACCAGCAATAACAAAATGCAATGAAATATTTTGAGCTACACATGATGAAAATATTTGAGTTTTAAAAAAATACCTGCATAGGGGATACTGGGAACACAGACTCCACTTAGATACTAGAAACTAGGAAGTGTTGTATTCTGTGGTCAAGGTTGGTTGGTCCTACCATCCTCCAGAGCTACTTGGTCTCCGAGTACCTTTCCCATTCTTGCTGTCTGGGGCTTTCCAGTCAGAATGACTCACTCTGTCAGAGTAGTTTCCTCCTGAAGTATCCAGAAATGAGTCAGGCAGAGCAGTCAGTCCTTCGGTGGAAGCAGACTGGGGCATGCAGCTGGAGGACTGCTGAATGGATGCTTCCACAGTTATCAGGAGGAGAGCTGCATTAGAGAAGGAAGGCCAGAAGACTGTGACATCAGCTGATTACAAGTTTAATAAAAAGCTGAATCTAGCTCCTGAAAGCCAGGCTTTGCCAGAGTATAGAAGCAGGAACCAACTGGTGATGTGGTTCCTGAATGCCAGTCTTTGCCAGAGTGTAGCATTTTGTTGTAAGATGACTTCAAGAATCAACATGACTCATATCAATTATAAGTATTATTTTTGCTCACTAATTTTGCATGTACTATGTCAAGTTTTCCTTTGGCATGTACTTGCCAAGGGAAAAGTAGAGAAATTTACTTTTTAAGAGTAAAGAAATACATACTCTTATAAATGCTTTTAACATGTAGGCATGTTTTCAGTATGTGAAGGTTATTTTTAACACTATTTTTGGTCAAATTGGTTTTCTTTTTTCTGAAAAATGTTAATTTTTAAAGTACGCCAGTCCATCTCCCAACTGTTACTTTTCTATCACTGGAAAATGTGATATTTTAAAAATACCACCCCTGTGTGAGTTAGCTTGCCTTGGGTTACATCCCTTTGTAGTAATTACAGTTAAAAAAAATGAAGAAAAGGCATTTGGACGTGAAGTGCACCCGAATGTTTGTGGCGGTTGTCTGTGCATGGTGATGGCTGTTGTGGGCTTTTGTGTTCCCTTCACCCCACTGCACTAGCCCTTAAAATTTTAAAATTACTGGCACTTTATAAAACGATTACAAAACATTTTTATGAAGAAAAAGTAAATGTATTACAGGGAATAAGAGACTGAAAAAGAAAGATGAGATTCACTCACTTCTGAATTCTAGGCTGTGGGTGTAACAATGATTTTGGTTAGACAGTGTAGGTCCTTCCTGAAGATCTCCAAACACCTTGTGTTGCAAGGAACAAGTCCTGATAAAGCTCTTCAGACATCATCACATCTCATAAGTTAGTTAAAAAGAGCTGTGAAATACTCACGAAGCACAAACATGGACCAGTTTGGAGATTTACCAAGCTCACCCAAGGAAAGATGCCAATTTGAGCATGGTTACTTATTTTTAACCTTACAAATTTAACCTTCCAAGATGGATTAATTAAATTTACCTCAGGGTACCAGCTATCATAAAAGAACCGCATACCATCTCCACTAACTTGATTGTCAAAAATAGCGTGTTCAGTGGTTCCATCTGTGGTGTTCCTGCCCTGTTGGTCCTATAAGCATCACTGACTCAGGTTTAATTAGATCACTGCAGATGGAGAGTTTCAGTAGTCACAGAAAGAGTCACAGTGAGCATTTAGATTTCTGTCACATCTATTTAATGTTCTCCCCAAGAAGGCACATAGAAAAACCATCTCAGTGGCTGCAGACCAGGCCCATTGACTCGCTCTTTAGGCTGTTTGCACCCTCCATCAGGGGCCAGAGGGGCCTGATGCTCTAAAATGAATCAGATATAAAAGGATCTGAGTATCATTGGAAATTTTATTAGCATTGTGAGAAGTTTTTGAGGTGTGTGTATCACTGGCATGAAAAAAGTTAATTCACTCATTCTACATATATCTGCATATATACTGTTAGGTACAGCAGGGAACCAAAGCCCTTTCATGAGATTTCTGCTTCATAAGGGAACACAGAAATAAGTACCATAGAAATATATATTTATGGCATGCTGACATTGTCATCCTTCATTTTCTGTTACTATAACTAAATATTTGAGCATGAGTAATTTACAAAGAATACAATTTATTTGACTCATAATCAGCATCTGCAGGGGCATCTGGTGTGGGTTTCTTGTTGCCTCAAGACATAGCAAAGGGCATTTCATGCTGTGTATGTGTGTCTTCCAGTCCTTCTCTTGTAGAATACATCCTAAGCACAGTGTCCCCACCCTCCACTTCTCCCAGCTTCCCCCCACCTCCTTGTTCACCACATCCACTCTCCCTCCATATTCCTTCAGAAAAGAGCAGGATTCCAAGAGACAGAAAAACATGACAAGATTCAATGAGAGGAGGCAAAAACCCTCATATGGAGGCTGGACAAGGCAACACAATAGGAGGAAAAGAGTCCCAGGAGCAGGGAAAAGAGTTAGAGACACCATGCTCATTGCTAAGCGTCCCAGGAAAGAACAAAGATAACAGCCATAACATACACAGAGGGCCTGGTGCAGACCCAGGCAGACCCCTTGCAGCTTGCCGCTGCAGTATCTGGGTCCATGTGAGGCCAGCTTAGTTGATTCAGTGGGACACGCTCCCTGATGTCCTCCATCCCCTCTCATTCCCACAGCCTTTCCATACCTGAACTCTGAGGGGAGCAGCCCAATGGAAACCTCCAATCTAGATTCTCTCTCTGCACAATGTCTGGGTCTCTTCTCCCACTCCCATCTGCTGCAAGTGGAAGCCTCTCTGGTGACTGGGCAAGGTCCCGACCTATATGTATAACAATGTCATTAGGATTCATTTCATTGATTGTTTTCTTTTGTATCTGCCATGTTTGATTCTACCCTAGCCTCTGGACTGTCCAGTTTCCTGTTCCTACTGGCCATCTACGAGATGTAGGGCTCTCTCTCAAGTTAAACCAAACATTGGCTGGCCACGCCCACAGTTCTGTACAGCATTGCCTAGAGCATCTGGCAGGCAGGACAGATTGTAGGTGGGGAGTTTTGTGCCTGGGTTGGTGTCCAGGTTTCTCTTTCTTTAGCCTGCAAAGTACTTTCCCACACAGAAGAGACTAGAACAGAAGAATGAAAAGTTCATGTAGGCACCACCTGTCTGCTGGGGTCTCACCTTCAAGGTCTCACTCAACCCTAAGAGACCTGCCTCTAAAGCCACTAACATATGAGTTAGGGGGCCCTTCCAAATTTCTAAGTCTTAAAAAAACATGGGGCTGAGAGATAGCTCAGAGGTTAAGAGCACTGACTGTTCTTCTGGAGGTCCTGAGTTCAATTCCCAGCAACCACATGGTGGCTCACAATTATTTATGATGACATCTGGTGTCCTCTTCTGTATACTGTACACATAATAAATAAATAAATCTTAGAAGAAAAAAAAAAACAAGGGGCCAGGAAGGAAGAGTAGGTATTCTCCTAGGAGGTTCCAGCAGCCGGCTAAAGCCCTGCCCTGCTGTGTGGGAGAGTGTTACAGTGAAGAAGCCTGTCAGGCCTGGGAGGGGAGGCTGAAGAGCTTGGGGTGGGATGCCTTTCTCTGTGGGTGCAGAGCCCATTGCAATGATCTCACTTTGTGTGACTTGATCTCACTTTTTTTCCTTTTCCTTTCTTTGTTTAATCTTTAAGCACAAATAAAGTTTCCTGAAGGAGTGACTAGAGAAGATCAGTGAGGCAGGAAAACAGGCAGGTCCGTGTTCCTGTGGAGGACAGAATCACTGTGGACCCTTTAATAATTAGTTAATTACAGACAGAGAATGCTGCCCAATATTTATCTTACTCAGTTTTCCTTATTGCTAAGTTATAGATGGGGGTTTCTGTCTTATTAAGATTAGCTGAAGTTTGAGTATTTTCCTCTTTAATCAGCTAAAAACCTGAATACTTATGGGGAAAAAAATTATCTGAAGCTCATTCTGCTAACATTACAGGGCTCAGAAAACCACAGGACGTAGATTCTGGAAAAAGACAAAGTCGTTTTTTTAGTTTCTTTTAGAAAAGACAATGTCTTCATAAGAAAGATGAACTTGGCTTCACACAGAATTCACTGCATTATCTTCAGAGCTTTTGGGCAGTTCTGAGTAGCAGATAAAACTGTAAACCTCTGTATCCAGTGCTTTCTGGATGTGCCTGAGACAGTTGTTAGCATGTGCTTGGCCACTGCTGCCACAGAAGGGGTGACCTATCATCCCAAACCATTAACAAAGGCATTTTCTAGATGTTGCATCAAATTGTAATGTGTAATCCGGGCCCTTACACTGGGGCTTCCCAAGTCTGTTATCTGCTGTTGTAGGCTGTCAAGGCCTTGTGCATTTTCTCTGTTGAGGGATTTGTCTGTGCCTGATTCCTGGTTCTAAGTGAGGAGTCGCTTTGTTCATCAAGCTTAGAAAACCACTGAGAACCAGAGCATTATCAGTGTGGTGGTGCTGACCACAGTACTGAAGGGTTTGGCTCAGGACACCTTCCCAGCTAAGCCTGCCCCTTTCCACCTTCCTCCATAATTGTCAGATTTCAAAATCACCCTGGAAGTATTTTATTTGGGTACTGGAGGTATGTGACTCAGTTGCTTACCCAGCATATGAAGTCTTTCTGCGTTTGAGCTCCACTTACATAAACCCTGTGTGGTCATACACACCTGTGATCCCAGATCTGCTGGGATAGAAGCAGGAGGATCTGAGTCTCTGAGTTATCAGCAGTGGTATTTGGAGTTAAGACCAGCCTGAGTTGTATGAGAACCCATCTCAAAACTCAATTAGACATTTTATGATGCTTATAGTAGTTGAAAAATGAGTTATTCATAGGCTTTCTGAGACTTGCTTAGTGCATTGCTTGGTTAAGTGGTATAAATGTGTTTCGCCAACAGAGCAGAGCAGGTAAGCATCTAGATCAGACCCATCTCTAAAGCATTCTTCAGCCAGCCACTTAAAGGCAGCTTTCTGGGATACATAGGAGAGCAAGAGTAAGTTTCCAGTTCCTCTCTGAACAGGCCTGCTGGCGGGCTGGCTTCTCAGCACTTAACCATGTGTCTGAATTATAGTATCCTCCTGGATGATGCAAAATTCATAATTCCCAAGAGTGAGGAAAAACACATCTGTTTTCACTGTTTTATGTGTGTATGCTGACGTGTACATGTTCACATGCATCCAGTCCCTTCTAACACACTGGTGGGAATCTCTAAGAAAGCTTTGCTATTTTAAATAGTATTTTCTGGACCAGCAAGATGACTCGGTGGGTAAAGATACACACTGTGTGCACCTGACAATTTGAGTCTAATCCTCAGAACCTATGACAAGGAACCTAGGTAAAGTTGGAATTAAATAAGTCCACATTTTGTCCCTTGACTACCACACACAGTGGCATGTGTATCATACACGCGCGCACACACACACACACACACACACGTTAATAATGCTAATAATAATGACAAACATGTTTGAAGATACTTTAAATCTGAAGAAAAGAAAAGAAAAAGTTCTTGACTCAAATGAGCAGGTTCTCAGGAGATAGTGACTTATCCTCAGGGAGCATAAGCATATGTTGGAACTAAGGGAATGAAAGGGAATGCAGCCGAGGAGGAGGCCAGTCACTTTGTCAGACCTACTGTTTCTGGATGAGTAAATGGCAACCTGGATGTTGGTATGGGTACTGCCCACTGAATGCATTTAGGTCATTTTGTTTTATTAGGATCAAGATAAGTTGCCAGTAGACTGGGAAGTCATCACTGGCCCAAGTCAGATGACCTTACTTCCAGCTCCGTTCAGTTCTTGGAGTCCTGGAGATCAGACACACCAATCCAGGACAGGCACACCAATTCAGGAATCTTTTGATTAAACAGAGAAACTGTGTGTATAGGAAGGAAGCAGAGAAGATGTAGCCTGTTGGAACAAGCTGCTGAGGTTCATGAGATGTTGACTTTAGCCCTGTGCCTTTCAGACTGAATCCATAACATTCTCTGAACCCTTCCATGGACAGCAGTTCCTCCATGATGTTATATTGGTTTTCATGAAGCTGACAGGCTTAGCATGACACTACATCACTGGCTTGCTTTTGTTTACTTCTTCCTAGTTGAGACCTAGTGCATTCATTTCATGATCTGCCAGTGGGTCAACTCCAGATAACTGAACATCACTGGGATAACCATTTTGGAAGCCTGATGTCTCCACCTGTCAGTCTCCATCCAGGAGTCAGGACAGCCCTGGAGCCTAACTCTTGTGCTGTTGGTCTCACTGGGCCAGCTGGTCTGAGCAAGCATTCTGGCACACTGTGCTGGTTTTTAACTCCCATTCCGCTAACATAGTTGAGTGGCCCCTGAACTAGCCATCCCCAGGCACGACTGTACCAAACACAACTAAACTAAGGAACCAAATCTTACCCCAGTGCAACCCCATGATTTTCTGCTTCATGCCTTAGTGAGATGAGGAAATTCACCAAAGAGCAGTCAGTGTCTTGAAATTGCTTTTCAAACCTGAGTAATAGTAACATGAACTTACTATGTGGGGAAAGAAGAAGGAGACAATGATTCCTGATTTGTGTGTGCAGTGCTGTCATTGGCTTTTTCTTTGGGCCCCAACCAGCTCCCAAAGAGACACAAAGGTTTACCATTAAGTATGAATGCTCGGCCTTAGCTTAGGCTTGCCCTACTAGCTTACTTTAACTTAATTTAATTTGTTTCTGCTTATCTAATTTTTTTTTACCTTTCATTCTGTATGTTCTATTTTCCAGCTTTCTCTGGAAGTTCTGCCTATACCTCCTCCCTTGCTATTGGCTATTCAGCTTTTTATTAGACCAATCTGGTACCTGAGGCAGGCAAGGTAAAACAGCAGCACATTTTTACGTAGTTAAACAAATATTCTGCAACATAAACAAATGATCATTTTTTAACTTTCTTTTTATTTATTCTTTATGTCTTTCACATCATGCATATTAATTTTCCCTGTGTGTCTGTCCTCTGCCCTTGCAGCCCCCCCCCATAAAATTTAAGAGAAAAAAGAAAAAAGGGGAGTGAATCTCATCTTGGAGGCTGCACTGTGACACAGTGAGTCCCACAGTAACCCTTCTGTCCATGTATCTTTACCTGCAAGTCTATTGCAAACTGTCATTGATCTGGTTCGAGGCCTCTGCTTTCTGCTACACTATCAATGTCGGGCCCTCACTGAGGCTCCTGTTGGTTATCCTGCTGTTGCCCTGTGTTGTGAAGATCCTGCAGCTTTGGATCTGCAGGACTGGTCTCTTTGGGGCTGGCTCACTCACACCAACAGGACTGGCTCTATTGTGCTGCTCAGGGGAGGTGATGCAATATATCCTTACAGTTAAATAACTGCAACATATCTTCGAGTAGATAAACAAATATTCCTCAACAGAGTAACAGTGTATTTTACTTGGTTATTAACAGGCTCTCAGATCCCTCAGGGTCTGGTTTGTCTTTGGTTGAGCACCTTCTTAGACTTGGAGACTGGTGATCTGCAGGCTCCATCCTCTTCAGTACGTTAGATAAGTGGCAGATGATCCCAGCATGCTTTCTAGGAATAGAAGGCCCCTCTCTATCCTCCCCCCTCCAGGCCCTCCGTGAGTAGTTAGGATGTTTGGGAGTGGCTGACAACGATGGGTCCTTGCAGGTGGCTGAGTTTGAAGAGTTGGTTAGTTGAAAGGGAAGTGACTGTGGGACCTGGATTCTCCTACTCCATCAATCAGCGGTGTTTTCTCAATTAAAACAGTATCATTTCCATCCTGTCATGGGGAGCAGTGCTTCTGGTGTGTTGATGAAAGTCGACATCAAATTGATTGACTTCTGCCATCCTGACAGTCACTTGTTAGGCCAGGGGTACTGGGGACAAGTACCTGAAAGTCATACAGGTTGACTTGGCATCTCCCAGTCACTGTAGAGTTTCACCTCAGGACAGGTGACAGGGTCTTTTTACAGTATGCTTCTCCCTTACTCTCGCTAACAGAAAACTGGCTTTCAGGATAGCATTTGCCTTGAATGAGCTGGTCTCCTGGAATGTGGACCGGCTCTTGTTCATTAAAACAGATTCAAGGCTAAAATTTATGGGATTGTCAAGCTCAAGAACCGGACTGGTGGCTTTAAAAGCTTACCTATTTGAATATATGCAAATGAGGTTAGGATTCATTTGTAATATTAAACACCTGTAGGTACATACAGTGTTATTAATAACAACACGTGAATGCAAAAGGACATTGGGTAAGGAGAAGCTCTCAGTTCCAAAAGGGAATTCCACTGTCACATCAGCTTTTACGGAAGAACTCTGCCCATCTGCTAAAATACTGTTGGTCTGTTGGGCCCTTTTTTTGTTTTTTCTTCATGCAGTTATCTTTATCTTAATCTAGGCTTAAAGAGCTTGAACTGATGGCTAAATGGGCTTGGAATTATGCCTGCGAGTTCTTTACCACCCTGTGAATTTCCTTAGGAAAAGTTCAATGAACTTCTTAATTTAAAAAATGAGACTGTGCCCCTGCTGTTTGCCCATGGCTGCCAGGCACCACTGTCATAGAAAGTCCATTTTGGACTCACTTGTTCAGTTCCCTGTGGGAATTTCACTGGTCCCTGGGCCAGCTTTTCCAAACCCTGAAGCCATCAGACACTCTATGTAGGGTTTGATCTGCGAATGAGTTTGCCCTATGGGATGTTTTACTGGGGTAATTTTTGGTCATCTTAACTGCAGAGCAGGCTTTACTGCTATCTTATGCCCTGGTCACGAGGCCCCCAAAGAGATCTCCAGAGACAAGAACTCTCCGAAATGTGAAAGCAAGGTTTATTAAAAAGTCCAGAACTGGGGCTGGAGAGATGGCTCAGCGGTTAAGAGCACCGTCTGCTCTTCCAGAGGACCCGGGTTCGATTCCCAGCACCCACATGGCAGCTAACAACTGTCTGTAGTTCCAGTTCCAGGCAAACACCAAGGCAAATAAATAAATAAAGTTTTTTTTTTTTTAAAAAAAAAAAAGTACAAGCTGTGGCAGGGATCTTGTCACAAGCACACTGTCGTAGTGGAGGCTGGAGGAGGTACCCCCCAACCCCAACACACACACACACACACACAGAGCAAGCTGAATTTTTAAAGGCAAAACCCACAAAGTTACACATCAATTAGGAATCTCAGTGAGGATACAATTCTGATTAGCTAGTTTTTAGGGACTTTCCAGAATTCCTCTGTTATCTTAGCCTTCAGGTTTGTCCAGTTGCTTCTCAAACCCTTTTTGTATAGACTATCTTGGGTGCTGGGACATTCTATGATTAATCAGTTGCTATCAGATGGCCCTAGGCTATCTCCTGTGCTAGGACATTTTGACTTTGAACTTTCTAGTCCCTGGAACCTATGTCAGTGAAATTCAGGCCTATTTCAAGCTGGGGTTAGGGACTTGGTCTAAATGGAGGTGCTTCTCTGGGTCTTCAAAACCTGGGAATGACATCAAACATCCAGTACTCAGGCATGAGGCACTATGAACTGCTCCAAGTGAAGCAGCAAGATCAAAAGTTCATGGTCCGCCTGGACTACCACAGCAAGGGACATCTCAAAACAAACTATAAAAGGGATGAGCGTGTCCTGCTTGGCATAAATTAGGTTATAGATGCAGTCCCCAATATTACCAAAGGGTAGAAGTGGAAAGATGGTTCAGTGTTTGCTATGAAAGCAAGGGTACATGAGTTCAAATCCCCAGCACCGTGCAAAAGTCAGGAATGGCCATGCATGCCTGTAACCTCAGTATCAGGAGACAGACAGATCCTAGGAGCTCATATATGATCTAAATTGCAGTAGTGCTGGGGTTGAGAAAATTTGCATTAAACACTGGCAAATGTACATACAAGGCACACTGAGAGCCAAAACTCAGAACCAGATGGACACAGTAAGCACAGCCTAGGTGGCATTGCTCTAATTGCAAATAAGCATGTGCTTCTGGAAAGCCTTAGGTTCCTCATCTGTGGTTTGTTTCTGTGATAACCCTGCACATGCTTGTGGGAGAGGGCTGCAGCTGAGATGGTAGCGGTTGATTGCCTAGCCTGTAGGAAGCTCTGCATTTATTTTTTAGTATAGCATAAACCAGGCACATGTCTATAATACCAGCACTTATGAGATGAAAACAAGAAAGTCAGGCATTCCAGCATACCCTCAGCTAGTGTGTCAGATTCAAGACCAGCCTGGGATACATGAGACTCTGTCTCGGATGGATGGATGGATGGGAGGATGGATGGATGGATGGATGGATGGATGGATGGACAAATATTTAACCAGGCAGTTGTGATGCTACTTGGTGTTATGACCTAGGCAGGGCTACATAGGACAGCATCTTGCTCGTGAACTAGCAGTAAAATCTCAGAAAACAGAGAACAGCACTTGCCTCAGTCCTGGAAACCATCTAACTGAACACACTTCATATGGGTTAGCATGCTGACCATGGGAGTCACAGTAGGATCCAGTGGCTATTAAAAACACCAGAACATTCGTTTAAATAAGGTGTAGATTAATTTCTCTCTGTATAGCCAGAGTATAAAGTCCCAGGCCAGGACAGTGGCTCTGGGAACTCAGAGCTCAGACTGCTCCACCGTCTTTGACCTGCCACCTCACTTCATGGCACTGGTGTGGCTGTTTCCGGTCCCATCATCATCATGACATCTTAAACAGAAGAAAGGAAAAAAGACAATGAGGACATACCCTCCTTTTAAGGCTATGACTTAGAGCAAGGCACCTTAAACTTTTCCACTCATGGTACCTTTTGCCTGAGGAATTTTTACATGTGCTCTAGTGTATGAGTACATAATAGATCAAGTGCTCACTGATAATATTCATAAAGAATAAAACACTTGACTAGTACACATATAATTTTACCATTTAAAGCTGAAAGCAAATATGCATACTAACCGAGTGGGTTTGCTTGTTTGTTTAACACAACGCAATACCATGGTACACTAATTTCATATTTACATAAATTCATATTTACATACATACATATTTGCATTCCTCAGTATTCCAAGGAAATAATAAAAATCTTTGTTTTGTGGAATTAAACCACTGTTTCTGTAAGCACAGGAAAGTTTGTTCTCATAGGGGAGAAAAACCAAACAAACCCTGCCATTTGTCCAGAATGTGAGCTTTGGCACTGCAGCCAGTATTTGTTGGCATTTCTTGGTGTGACATCACATATAGTGGAGAAGCATGGAAGGTGTCAGTTCATAACCAAGGCTTCAGTGAAGTCACATGGCCAGCACAGAGAGTTTGATAAAGAAACACATCAGGTTCATTATTCAGTATGAGTTTGAATTTGAATGAATTCTGTTTTGTGTGTCCAGAAAGCTTTTACTGTTGTAGCCCAGGTTACTCAGTTACCCTGCCCCTTATCAGGCCATGACCCAGTTTAAGAAGCTTTAACCTAGACGTCGCACACAACACTTCTGACAGTCCAGTTGCCTAGAACCTAGTCATTTAGCCACAATTGCTTCTTAGAGATGCTTCCACAGCTGAGGGCTCAGCTGAAACTCAAGGGGTGAAACGGCGGGTGTCCAAAGGCCTCTAGCTGTGCCTCAGATGGAAGTAGCTTGTTTGGATTAAGTCAAGGTCAGGAACTCAAAGCCTGATTAACAATTCCAGCTGGCCTTTGGCTATGACAGTGTCTACACTGGCTTGTTATTTCAGTTAGGTTAACCTGAGCAGCAGTACTGGCCTGGACAACCAAGTATATACATTGTTACTGATGATAATGCTGCTGTGGGGCTGTAAGATTAGTGACATAGCTTGGGATGTACTCATGTAGTGCTACCATAGTGAGCTGTACAGAACACAATCAATAGTATTGTGGGGTGATTTAGGCCCCTGGCTAGTGCATTTTATATTAGCCCAACTAGCCTTAACTTACTAGACAAACAGATGCTTATTGATGCATTTGGGAGACTTTTTGAGTCGCAAATATTTGTTGCTGCTTTGAATTAATTGTGTGTGGTAGCTGCTACTGCCATCCCAACCGCCAATAAAGTACCAAAACTAGGGCTCTGATTTGAATTGTAGCTAATGCTGAATTGCATTGGGCGGGGGATTTGTGTTGGCTCCCAAACCTTTGAATGCCAGCTTCCTACCTCAGAACCACATGGGTGGACACAAAGAAACACAATGCAAATGGCATGACAGCTGGCCTCATAGTTGTCTAATTCTGACCAAATGCCAGGAATTTCTGTCCCAGGGATTCCAGGGATCAAACTCAGGTTGTCAGGCTTGACAGCAAGTACCATTATCCACTGACCCATCCCACCAGCCAAGATCATTCTCCCTTTACTCCTTAGTGAGGGAACTTTAAAATTCCTAAGGGCTAAGATGCAGTTTTGAAGATATAAATGGTAGGCACAGTTCTTATGTTGTGCTGTGGCTTGCATGAGGATGTCCCCCATAGGCTCAGATAGGACACAGATCTCCAGTTAGTGGCAGTGTTTGGGGAGGCAGTATTAGAGCTGCAGCCTTGCTAGGAGTATGTCACTGGGGGTGGGCATTGAGATTAAAAGCCTCATGGTCATGCCCCTTCCAGTTGGCTCTGTCTTGGGCTTAAATAAAGGGCATGAGCTCTCAGCACCCTGTTCTCACTGCCATGCTTCCAACCACAGTGGACCCTAATCCTCAGAGCCATAAGTCCAAAGAATCTCTTTCTTGTGTAAGTTGCCTTGGCCGTGGTGTCTCTTACAGCAACAGACTAGCATTTGGTATTTAAGACTTCAGCAACATGTAGCAGACACCTCCCCACCAGAGTCCTGCCTCTGCTCTCAGGAGCTGCCTGACTAGGGTTAAGCGATCTCTAGAGTGGCGAGCCGTGGTGAGGAAACGCTGTACTGACAATATAAGATGGTTTAACTCTTGAAACATGTTCTTTCCTTGCTTTTCACTACCATGAACCTGCAAAGCGCACAGGATAACTGGGGAGGGTATTTCTATAGATATATTAGCATGCCCTGTGGCGGACATGAGATTCATGGGGGCAGCCATGCCTCGGCCCATAAACCTTGTCATGGATTTTTTTTCTCAAAAAGTTTTTCAAAGCAGGTCCACAATTAACACAGCATCTTCTAACAGCCTGAGAGAGGTTGTCAGAGCATGCTCCCAGTCAGGATTAGGTCTTAAAATCTTACCCCACAGTTTCTCAATGTCTATCTGGTATATATGACATAAAATTTAGTAAGACAAGTCTGCATCCATTCAATTTCAAAATCAATTAGGAAGAACCATGTGACCTATTAGGTTCCTGGTATTTTTCTTTTTGTTCTATTTATTTGTTTATTTATTTTTAGGACAGGGTTTCTCTGTGTAGCCATGACTGTTCTAGAAATTGCTCTGTAAATCAAGCTGGCCTCAAACCCAGAGATCTGACCACGCCTGCTAGCATTATCTTTCAAGAGAAAAAAACAGAAAGCTATTACAGAGAGCCATTTAAAAGTAGACATTATGTAGGATCATAATCTTTGCCAGGCTAGCTCAGACGGTATGCATTCTATGGCATGGCAAGAGTCCCAATAGCAATGCAGATTCCAGAATAAATTTCCCATTTGTACACAGTATCTTTGTCTTTTTAAGCCTTCTACATATTGTAGACTTCACAGTTTCATTTCCTCCAAGCAGAAGAAAATTCCCATTTGTCTGCCTTTTTTTTTTTTTTTTTTTTTTTTTTTGAGCTAGTGATACAAAGACACCGGCATAGAAGGGACAGGTGGGTTAAGGACATCACCTTACCCTGCTGAAGGAGCACCAAGGAGAGGGTGAAGGCTTTCTGGAAGAGGCAGTTGTAACTCATCTTAAAAGTTTAAAATCACCACATTCCCCAGGGTAAGGTATCTCAGGGTGGCAAGTGAGCTGCTGTGATTCAGGAAGTTAGTCCTCTGGTCACTGTTACTACGAGCAATAGCAAAAGCACATGAGAAGGTCAGCTGAGGCTTCCAGACACGGTTCTTTCTAAAGGTACCGAGTTCAAAGGCAAGGTCCTTGCCTGCACCCTGCCTTGGTTTGCAGACTTTTTCCAATGCAGAGTGTCTCAGATCCTGCTTTGGATGTGTTACAGTTTGTTGTGAAGAACCCTTGAAGACCCATAATTTTTGCTTTGGGGCATTAAATTCTTCTAGATCTCCATTGATTAGCAGTTGTGGTCCTAGAATTAGGCAGCTCAGAGTCACGGGTTTGAAATCAGTACTTTTAATACAGTGCTGCTGGCTTTGCCTCTGACTAGACAGGACCCCGGGGACACCCTGTGCTCCACTGTGGGGCTTCTGTTAGTATGTATGAAATGGATATCACGTCAGTCCCACACAGGCCTTTAGGAGGGAGTATGTGAGGTGCTGCCCAGTGCTTGGTCCCTCATAGCTCAGTGTTTACTGCCTCTCCCATTTTCTGCATGTGTGTTAAAGTAAATAGAGAAAGCAAACTGTCAAAGTTGGTGAGAGACTGGGGGGGGGCAGACAGGGGGGCAGACTCCTCCTCCTACAGGAGTCATTTGCTGAGCCTTGATCCCCTGGCTTTATGTCTTCACATCCACCTCTTGCATCCCAGCTTCCTGTACACCCTACCAGAAATGTCTATGCATGCACAAGTGAAAATACGTCTACATAACTTCTTGTTTCTTTGGGGAACACTCATTCTGAAGTTGGTCTCCACTTGAAAGAGTAGAGAGCTTCCTTTCAAGTTCATAATGGAATTAGAGAAATAAATTTTTTCCCCAAGTAGCAAGTGGTAATACCTATGTATCTTTTGCTCCTCTGTGGCTGTGATAAAACACTGACCAAAACCAACTTGGGGGAGGAAAGCGTTAACTCCATTTTATAGCTCCCAGTTTACAGCTTATCACTGAGGCAACTGGGTGCAGGCCCTAGAAGCAGGAACTGAAGAACAGACCATGGAAGAAGGCTGCTCACCTGCTTGCTCCAGCTCCACTCCACCTTCTTAACCACCCGGGCTGCCTCCTGGGGTGGCGCTGCCTACAGTGAGCTGGGCCCTCCCACAGCTAAAACATGTCCCACAGGCTTGTCTACCAACCAGTTCCTCAGCTGACATTCCTCTTCCCAAAGTCACAAATTGGCAATTCCAATTCAGATTAACAAAAATAGCTAACCTGAACACTAGAATTAAATGGTTACATCCTTCCCAGCTTAAAGAATTTGAGGGCACTTGTATTCTTTCAACAGGATCAATGCTGAGAACCAAAAGAGTGATCTGTGCATTCACTTTGGACTAAATGTTGCTTCTGGTGGACCATTTAATCTCCGATGCAGATGTGAACATTTAACTATAGGAGCCAGAATCGATCTGATGTTTTAACTCTATGGTCTAGTGCATGTTAGGCAAACACTCAGCATTGAGCTATTTCTCCGGCCCTCCTTTTACCTTTTGCTTTGAGACTAGGTCACTAAATATTCCACATTAGCCTTGAACTTGGATCCCTCTGTCTCAGCCTCCTTAGTAGCCAAAATTATAGGCCTGTACCACGAGGCCTAACTAACAGACAAACTCCTTTTTGTATATTTGTATATGATTTATTAATCAATGGCCCCAAATTATATTCAAAGAGAAGGAAGTAGGGTCCCTACTAGAGACTCTACCAGTGAGACACCCACAGTAACTTCACAGACATCAGCGTTTCAGAACCATTCCCAGAGTTCCTACTCCCTTTTGTGAGTCACTCACCACTCAACACGATTTAGCTCTTCCTCATTCTGTCACTTAGCACAAGGGACAGTGACTTAGAAGGACCTGATGCCTAAGGAGTGGAGTGATATTCTTAGAAGTCAATATAGAGAGGGAGGGGAGGAAGCAGCCCTGGTCACCCTCCATGGGCAGCTGACTGCAAAGTCGCCTTGGGCAGTACACATGGTCAACAGACTGAGTCTGAGTCAGATCTCTTGCCTCTTGCCTTTTTGGTTAAAACTGCACTTTGGAAAAAGTCACCCCTGAAAACTGGTCCTGTAACTCGTGGCTACCTGGCTTCTTCCAGAGCCAGGCCACTGTTTGGGATCTGAAGTTACTCAGTGTTCTTTCTGTTCTGCTTTAACAGCTCCACGGAGAGGGGTTGGGCAGTTAGTAAAGTGCCTGCTGTGCCAGTTTGAGGATCTGAATTCCGATCCCCAGAACAGACTGGTAGATGCCCAGAGATTCTGTTGTCTCAACAAATAAGTGTGTGTGTGGGGGGGTGTAAATATAACCAAAATACATAGAATGAAATACTCAAATAATTAATAGGAATAGCATTTAAAAATAAGTTGCAAGTTGCAATGTAATTAAGGGAGACACATAACATGGACCTGTTATACATCCATACATGCACACACACCCACATTAACACACAAATACCTCTGGAATTAAAGAGTCAAAAAATCCTTTCCACTGACTTTTATAGGTGTTGATTATATGGGTGCTTTGTAAAGTATGAAACATAGAGGGGTATCTCAAGAGTTCTACTTAACATCGTCCTCTGTAAGATTGGAATGTGGCCACATTTTCAACCCAGGAGACACCAACAGGTCCTAGAAGCAAATTCATCTGCTGCAAAAGGACCAATACATGGAGTATTTGTGGGTTCCTATATTAATATTACATGCAAAAATCTTTGTGCATCATGGAGGTTACATATGTTCACATGCCCAAATCAGAAAATAACAGAAAACTATTCCCAGAGTGATATCTGTTCCCGTTAGTCCAGTGCTCCATAGTACAGCCAACTGTTTAAAGACTGATTCATTATGCAAAACTCTTGGTATGTAGTGTAATTAATCTGAACTCAGCACCTGGTGAAGCAAGGCATGGGGATGGGGGTGCTCCAGCCCAGCCCAGATTTCACCATGCACCTTCAGTCAGGCAGTTTATACCAAACAAATTGTCTACAAACTCGACAATAATGTGTCTTTTCTCAAGTGCCCCCTAGTCCATAAAGTATGATGTAGAGATTCTATTGAGATAAAGTCTCTAAAAGGATGCTGAATCTTTGCTATCATAGGTAGCAAGTTCTTGTGGTCAGACAGGAAGTTAGCTACCCCTCAGACTCATCTGAAGCAAAATTATTTACATTAACTTATATATCACACATCAATGCATCTTCTCTCTCTTGCTTATAACTAGAGAAATTTTAATCAAATCACAAGTCTTTATTGTCTTCTATAATCTACATAAAAGGAGAGGCTGGGTAAAGAAATTTCCAAAGACAAGCAGTTAAAATATGTAAGAATATACATATATATGTATATATGTATATTCTTATATATGTGTATATATATACATATATATGTATATATATATATATATATATATATATATATAGAGAGAGAGAGAGAGAGAGGGCACATAAGTAGAATATATTGCATTTATGAGTCTGGGGACAGAACCCAGTTGGTAGAGTGCTTACCTAGCATGAAAAGCCATGATTTTCATCCCAGCACTACAAACCAGGGATAATGGTGTAAACCTTTAAACCTAGTACTGAGGAGGTAGAGGCAAGAGAATCAGATATTCAAGGATGTCTGTCACAGGCTTTCTCAGACCGCCAGCCCTTAAATAATCACACAGAGACATGGTGGTTATGAATGCTCAGCCTTAGTTTAGACTTGTTCCTAGCTAGTGTCTTTAGTTAGGGTTTTTATTCCTGTGAAGAGACATCATGACCATGGCAACTGTTACAAAGTAAACATTTAATTGGAGTGACTCAATTACAGTTTCAGAGGTTCAGTCCATTATCATGATGGGGAGCCTGGCAGTGTGTGGGCAGAAGTGATGCTGGCTGCATCATGACCAGAAGGCAGCAGGAAGTCAACTGACTGTCACACTGGGGGAAGCTTGAGAAAAGGAGACCTCAAAGCCTGCGCCACAGAGACATACTTCCTCCAACAAGGCTACACTTTCTAATAGTGACACTCCCTCCCTTTAGGGGTCATTTTCTTTCAAACCACCACAGCTAGCTTCTTAATTTAACCTACTTCCCTTCATCTACATTTGCTTTGGGGCTTTTTACCTTTCATTCTGCATGTCCTACTTTCCTGCTTCCTCTGTGTCTGTTTGTCTGGCTGCTGCCTGGCTGGCCCCAGCATCTCCCTCTCTTTCTCTCACCCCCCCATTCTAGATTCCTAATTTTGATTATTCTCTCTGCCTGCCATCCCTGCCTGTCCCTCCTCTGCCTAGCTATTGCCCATTCAGCTTTTTATTACACCAATTAAGTACTTTAGGCAGGCAAGGTAAAACAGCAACACATCTTTACATAATTAAATAAATGCAACATATCTTTATATAGTTAATATTCCACAACATACACGAGTGTAACGCATCTTTACATAGTTATAGTAACTTTCCACAACAAGCGTCTCATCTGTTACATAGCAAGTTCAAGAGCATGTGAGACTCTGTTGTGAAAGAAGGCCTTTCATACTTCCAACTTATTGTTTGATATTTCTAATATCTGATTTGGTAAACTACAGATTTCATTGAACTTTTGTGTATGAAGAGTAACTCAGTCTAGCCTTGACCTCACGGTCCTCCAGCCCTAGCTCCCTCATGCTTCAGTTGTAGGCTTTAACTACCACACTCAACTACGTCCATTGTGTGTATGTGTGTGATTTTATTTGGTTTGGTTTCCTTTTCATTTTGAGAATGGAAGTTGGAATACAATGCTTTTCAGTTTTGCTGCTGTGGACTTGAATTGTAGATTATCTGTTATTTAAAAATGTCCCAAGCTGTTGTTGGGTATTTACATTTCTGTTACATGAGTCAAAAATCTACTTGTCACTCTGGCCCAAACCCAAAATGATTAAAAAGAAATGGCTCTGATTTTTTCATTCATTAGTATTGATTGTGGCAGAGCCCTAACAGTCATTTCTAAGCTCCTTGAAAACTCCTTGCTAATAAAGTATGCATTTAGAATACATTTACACCTACCCCAGGGCTTCCTGTCCAACTGTACTCCTCCTCAACAGGGGCATCTGGTATATAATGCTCAGGGCTCCCTATATCTGTGTTTTGAGCCAAGGCCATGAAATACAGTGCCACTTGCCACCTAGGAAACAGAAAAAATAAGCATGTGGTACTGCCTTTTTTAGCACCAGGTCCAAGTAAGTTCATCAGTCTAGAAGAATCTCCAGGCCAGCAACCAGCAGCCATTTCTACTTGACAGACAGGAAAGTCTTTTCTGAGAGTAGCAACACACCCACATACAGGAGAAGCTACAGAATATGTATTGTTTTCCTAGCAGAGCATTCCATGTTCAAATCCCATCTCTGTCTTACCTGCTAAATGAGAAGAAGCTAACTCCTTCATTGTTCTGAACTGTGATTGTCCTCATCTATAGAATGAAGGTGATAATGAGCCCAGTCTTTCTATGCTTTTACAAAGATTAAATAAAACAATGGATAAAACTCTTTGCTTTGTGTGGTGTCTGGAAGAAAATAAGTCGTAACTGTTCATCCCATTTCACCTACATCTACACCCACTACTGTCCCTCTCATTACAAAAAATGTATGGGGAGGCAGTGAGGTGCCCAAGTGTGGGTATAGGTGCTTGCCGTCAAAGCAGTGACCTGAGCTCAATCCAGGAACCGGGGCAGGAGGAAGCCAGCTGCTGCAAGTTGGCCTCTGACTTCCGCAAGTATACTGTGGCACTCGCGTGCCCACACACATGAACTCAAAATAGATAAAAATGTAAAAATGCAACAAAACATAAATAAATAACAGACATACATTACACAGATTACTATTCTTGGTGAGAATTTGGTCATAATTTCAGAAGAGATTGATAGCAGTCTCTGCCCTCACCTCCTGCCTAGCCATGTACAGTTGTCTACTTGCTATGTCCTCCCCAGATTCATGTTGAAATCTTCCTCCCATGTTGAGGGTTAGGGGATGGGGTCTTGGGAGTGGTCAGGTTGTGGGATTAATGCCTTTTTCCAAGAAGGCACTCAGCTAAGGCTTCTGCCATAAGCCCAGCTGAGAAGCAGGTCCTCAAGAGACCATGGTGCTTCTCCCCTCCAGAGCTGGAGCATCATTTTGTTACTTCTAAGGCCTCAATATTTAGCTAAAGAACAAAGACAAACAGAATTCCCCATCTCTGTGGTGTGTCTGTGACTCCCCACCTGCAGAGTAGTTAAATAAGTCAGCTAACAGAAATTCTCACCATGGAAAAACAGCCTGCTTAATCAAATAAACAATATTTCAGAGTCAAGATTTTTAAAAAGTGGTTAGGTTTTTTTAAGTGATAAATTTCAAATTTTTTTCAAATTTGAAAAAAAAGACAAGTTTGTTTTATAACAAAAAGCATCACAAATATTCCTTGGATAAAGAGAAGTCTGGAGAGGGGTACACACCTTTAATCCCAGCACTCTGGAGTCAGAAGTAGGCTGATCTCTTGAGTTCCAGGGTTATGCTGAGAAGTTCTGGGTTTGAGCAATCAGTCCTCTGAGCTTGCTTTTTATACTGGCCTTACAAACTGGAAAAGCAGAACTTGGCAGTCATGCAGAGACATGGTTGTCCTTGGGTCTTTAGAAGATATTCCAAGAACCGCCCCCCATATGTGCTCAGTCTACCTTCAAATGCTAGATCCCCCCAAGCTCAGAGGAGAGTTTAGGTGTCACACCCAGGCCACACGAAAGGCCTATTGGACAGTTGTATTTGCTATAACTTCAGAAGTCAGAAGTAAAGGCAGCAGGTTAGACCACACAGGAATCCTGGCGTCCAGAGCTGATAAGGCTTCGACTGTGTTTGGAAACCTTTGAAGGACCTGTTGGTAGATTTAAGGCTTGTCACTAAAAAAAAAGAAGACAAAAATAATTGAGACTTCCAGCAGATTCTAACCTCAGTGAGGAAACCTACTTGACACCTGAAAGCTCACTTCAGTAATATTTTAAATGACTGTGACATGAATCATAAAACAGACCAGAAAGTATTTAAATGCAGGTGGGATGCTTAGCATGGCTTATAATTTTGAGAGCAAATAAGCATTAAAATCTTATTAATGTATAAGATAATTTATAAAATCATGATTTTTAGATTTTATAATAACTTATTAATATATTTGTATGTTGCCATGCTGGAGCTCAAAGTGAAGGCCTTGCATGTGCTAGCCAAGGGCTCCACCACTGAACTACATCCTTAGCCAAAGCCTTCATCATTTCTAACAGTGGTTGTCTTGCTTTTAATTTATTCCCTCGCTTATTCATTCAGCCTGTATTTTACATGTAGTTCCACCATCAGTAAAGAAGCTCCCTCTGGATATTCCTCTGTCTTCATAAATGTAAACCATGGAACAAAACTTTGGAGTTAAAGGTTTTCAGATACTCGTGCAATCAAGGCAACTCTGGGAAGAGTTAAAAACCAGTTATCTCAGGCAGATAGAAGTAGACCTGAAAACACTTTTCACTAAAATTTGCATAATCGGTGCTTAGAATATGGGTCAGGGTGTGGGACAAGGTTAAGTCAAGCTGTCACTCTGTAACCTAAGCTGACCTAGAAATCACTCTGTCAATTAAACTGGCCTAGACCTGACAGCCATCCTCCTGCCTCAGTATTCCAAGAGCCAGGATTACAGCCATGAGTCAGAAATTTTTGTTTTAATTTTTTGCACCATTTACTTGTTCATGCTTGTGAATTCACACATGTGCCATGGCATATGTATGGAGGTCAGTGGGTGACTCTAAGGGTTGCTCTCCATGCCATATAGGTCTGGGGATTGAACTCAGGTCGCCAGATTTGCCAGAAAGTACCCACTGAGCTTTTGCTGGCCCCACCATGTTTTAAATACAGTGTATCAATTAGCTTTCTGTTTCTACAGCAAAAACCTGGAAAAACTATTTATGAAGAGAAGCAGCTTGTTTGAGCTCACAGTTGGAAGGTTCAGTTCTATGATTGGGCAGACCCTTATTTACACCCCTGACAGGAGAAGGCACCTCACACTGGGAAGGGAGTGGTGCAGAATTACAAGAGACACTGTCCCCTTCAAGGGCACACTTTCAGGACTTGGCAGTGGGCCCTACCTCAAACAAGCTGGGGATTCTGAACTACAGCATCTTCACATGTGATGTAAGATCTGGGAAATGACAGCACAAAGGATAAAGATAGGAGCGGATTCTCCCACTGAGCCCTCAGGGAAGCGCTTGGGTAGCCCCGGTAACACCATCCTAAACAATGTAATCACAGAAGCCTTGCCAAGGGCTCTTCCCCCCAGACCCCTTCTCATGTTTTTTCAGATGGGGTCTCACTCTGTAGCCTAGGCTGGTCTTGAACTCATGACACACCTTCTGCCTTATTCTCCTAGTACCAGCATTGCAAGCATGAGGCAAGTGGTCCTGGTCAGAAGCTCACAGGAAGTGTTACAATGGAACTAAATTAGATTGTTGTAGCAGATTTCCCAGGTGCAATAGACTGAAATGGTTAGATTTTTTTTCCTCTTTGGTCTTACAGTATAATGCAATGAATAGGCTCTTGAGTGAGAGAGGTAGGCAGCCACTTAGTGACCTTCAACTCAGCCACCCTTTCAAGTGGTAGATCTAACACTAATGTCTTAGGTACAGTGTTCTGTAAGGTTAAATTCAATGTGGGAAACATAGTATGAGGCCTAGGACAATGATGACTCCCTCATAAGTGTAAGTTATTGTTTCCTTGGTTCACTGTTAACAAACCCTGATGTTACTTTGCATCATGAAAATAAACTGTCAAATGGAGTTGTTGTTAGGGCTGTGTTTGGCTTAACTGAGGCTTACTGAACATGGATCTGTTTTATCTAATGAAGTCAGAGACAGACAGTGGCTACTGAGTGGAGTACTCAGTCTTCTGGTGTTACGTTCTTCCTCTTGTCAGTGTTTCATCTTCATGGCTGAATGACATTGCTTCACCAGCTGCCATCTAAGGGAGATAGATGCCCATGGTCAAAGGCAAAAAGCCTTTTTACTTGACTGCCTTCAAGGATTATGGGTACTGAGGGCATCAAAGACACTCTCAGCAAGAACCCTCACCTTCCTCAACCAGAACTGGATTCTACACTATCCACTAAGAGCAGGAAAAGTTGAGAAGAAAGGTGTGTGACTGTCACTGGGAATGCAGCCACCCTTTTTTTTTTTTTAAATTTGAATTTGTTAGAGATGATGAATGTAATCTGCCATTCAAGATCTTCTGTATAAAACTTTTATTTAATCAACATTTTTTTTAAAAAAAAAAAAAGGAAAAAAAATCTGCTCAGTATTGAATAATTATTAGTGTCTGCCAGACCTCCCACTCCCATCCCAAACTTCTTCAGACAGACAGAATGACACAACTTCCATTGTTTGTGATTTTCCACCAAAGATTTAAATGTCTTCAATGCTGAGACACATTGAGAGCATTTCCTGAGTTTAACTCTTGCCTCCATAGTTATGAAGAGCGACAATACCCAAAGGCCTGTCAGTGTGAGACCTGACCCAATGACTTGTTTCTGTGCTGCAGTGCACTGTTTCTGTTTAACACAGCAGACATGAATGTGCCGATGGATCATACTGGCTTGTTTACACATTGAGCATTTATGGAGGACTGTGAAGCCGAGGAAAACAAAGACTCAATATCAACATTGTATTCATGGATTGCTTTCCTCAAAGTTACAAGGAAGCAGCAGGCATCAGTTGGCCTACATTCTGTCAGTGACTCTATCTAGACACCTAGACAAGTTCCGCATGGAGTGGTTACACTCCACATGACTCAGCTGCCTTGAAATAAGGGGTTCCTGGTCCCAGGCACTGTCAGCTAGCAGAAGATTCAAGCTTGAGTTTTCTCCCATCACTCTCAAGTGATGTGTGTAGAGGACCAGGTCTAGAAAACACGTATATCTACCCTAGTTTAAAAAGTAGTACTCAATCAGTGAGTATTTATTGAAGCTGACTATTGGTCCAGCACTAAGCAACCAGTCCTATCCAAACTAGGTATGATGGTTCATGTCTGTAATCCCAGCATGTATTGTCAGGCATTTGACATCAGTCTGGGCTACATAGTGAGTTCCAGCCAACCTGGGCTACAGATGAGACCCAATCTCAAAAAAATATATATTGAAAAACATACACGCACACCACAAACCTAGCTTTCCTGGGTTGGTCCTTAAAGGATAGCAGTTAGCAAAGATCCAAGTGCGTGCTCAAGCTCTTGTTCTTAGGGATCTTTGACATTACTCTGAAGCTTGAATGAGACCATAGTTCGAGGAGGCCTCTACACCCCAAGCCACTTGTCATCCGACATTCACCAATCATTTGGGCTCTCTTAGCCTGTGTCCTTATGTGCATGAATTGAACACAGATCAGGTGATAAGATTCCTGCTTAAACCAAGGTTTGTGGGAAGATGGTTAGGTCCTGTTGGGCCCTCTTAATTGCATGTCATGTGCTGGATACACATGGGTGGGAAAGGTCTTAGAACTGATGCTCAGTGCAGATAAAGGAGCCTAATTCAAGGGTGAGCAGACCCTCTACTTTCTGACATTGCAGTCTAATAGTGTTCCCTCCTGACATGGTTAAATGTCCTGGAGAGCTCTGGAGACATACTTGCTGGGTTTCAACTTTTCGTACATGCATCTTCCCAAGTATTTAAACAAAACTTTACTTTTTTAAAAAGTTTGTGAAGCATTTATGTTCTTCAAAAGACCCAAAGTAGCAGTGAACTGTACCATACTTTAGAATCTGCACCCAATGCTTGTAGTTGATCACAGGTTGACAAACCTTTGCTAAATTCTGCTGTCCTAATAGTTTGTTGAATGGATGTCTTGACCGGCAGATAGATAAATAAATACTACTTTGAGAGATTATTTGAAATGGTCTTGTAGGAGAAATTGGTCATATGGAGACCCACAGTGAGTCAGTCATAGGTAGCCTAGTAAGTCTGTTAGGCAGTCAGAAGTAGCAACTGTGAGATCTTGCTCCGAGCCACTGGTGGCTTATGACATGGTGGCATGGGATATGAATGCCAGTGAGACACTTGCATTGTGGCCACTGTCCTAGGACAGTCCTGAGGCTCCAAGCTCAGTCATCTGAGCTAAAGGAACAGGTACTAGTTGCTCTAACATGAAAAGACCCTTACAGATTATTATTACAGCATATAGAAGACCTTAAAGAACTTGCTTGATGATAATCAGCCCCAAGAGGCATAAGCCATGCAGACTGGGCACTTCCCTGGCAGCAGGTGGGGCCTAACCAGAGAGTCCATGGCTTTGCTGGAATACAACCTGACTACTACTTTCGTCTACTCAGGAGTTTAGAGAAGCCTGAAATCTCACTTCTGAATTATGTTTCAAAACTTTTCATGTGTCGGACAGAAAACACAGGTGGCCACAGACCCTGTTCTCCAGAGATGAGCCAGCCAGTCTGGCTTTGGCTGGTAACAGTTATTTATGTATTGAGCTCATGTCCAGCTTTATCCAAATACAGTCCCCTTCTAACAGCGTATTTCTCTTGCCTAAATCAGATGGAGTGGCAGTAGCTGGGAAGGATCATTCCATCAGAGAACATAGTTTTTCTCCTTCAGGGAGACACACCAGCAAAGCCATGTCATGCTCCAGACAGAAAGTCAAAGACCTCAATAAAGCAAACTCAAGCCCTCTTCTTTAGCCTCCTCATTTTGAGAGCAATGCCTTAAATGTGTTTATTACCACTGTCTCCCTGGCCCAAGGTATTATTCGTATGACTTACTTGACATTGAGGGAAGACTTGACTTTAGGATACACCCTTCTGACTGTCCTGCTGACTTCCTTGGTACTGATTTATGGCTTTCTGTAGCTGTGAACCTCTGCACCTACAACACCCTAGGCTGGCCCTTTCAAGAAAGAAGGTAGAAGAAATCCTAGGGTTTGAATTGTTGCCAATTTGGAATGTGTCCACTTGTAACTAATAATATTAAATGCACAGCCAAGGAACAGGGGAAGGAGAAAAATCCCTTTGTTTGTTGTAGAATTTTGAGTTGTTTGCTGTGGCTTGAAGGAGCACACGCAAGATATGGGGGAGTCTTAGTTCCCTCAGCCACTAAAAAGACAACCTAGGGAAGCCACTTAATTTCTCTAGGCCCTGTTTTTCTTTTGTCTAAGAAAAGAGATTTAAAGAACATGAAAATTTAGGTTCCTTCTTAAATGAAGGCTTGAGGTAGGGTGGAGACATGGTTACCATGGAAACCCTTCTTGATCATATGCAGTTTGCAGTACACCTTGGATTGGGACAGGTCTTGGAATTAATGATTCATTTGGTCCTCTTGTATGAAGGAGTTGGGTTTAAGGTTCTGAAGATCCTCGGATTGATACATATTCTGTGCTCTACTATATGAGTTTATCTCATGTACAGTTTTAGAGACAGATGTTGAGTTTGATCATTACATACCCATGACCTATGGATCAGTGGGTCTTAAGCACAGATTCTTTGAATGTCAGGTAGAATTCTGCACTGAAACCATCTGGACCTGGGCTTTTTTTTTTTTTTTACTTGGGAGGCTTTTAATGATAGCTTCAATTTCATTAAGGGTTATAGGTCTGTTTAGGTAATTAATACGGTCTTCATTTAATTTTGGTAAATGGTACCTGTCCAAAAAGCTGTCCATTTCTTCTAAGTTTTCCATTTTGTGGAATATAGATTTTCAAAGTATGATCTGATAGTTCTCTGGATTTCCTGGGAGTCTATTATTATGTCCTCCTTTTCATTTCTAATTTTGTTGATTTGGATAATCTCTCTCTGCTTTTTGATTAGTTTGGATAAGGGTTTATCTATCATGTTGACTTTCTCAAAGAACCAACTCTTTGATTCATTGATTCTTTGTATTGTTCTTTTTGTTTCAATTGTGTTGATTTCAGCTCTAAGTTTGATTATTTCCTGCCATCTACTCCTGCTAGGTGAATTTGCTTCTAATTGTTCTAAGGCTTTCAGCTGTGCTGTTAGTTTTCTAGTGTAGGATTTCTCTAGGTTTTTCATATAGGCATCTAGTGCTATGAATATTTCTCTTATGACTGCTTATATTATGTCCCACAAGTTTGGGTGCATTGTGGATTCATTTTCGTTAAATTCTAGGAAGACTTTGATTTCTTTCTTAATTTTTTCCTTGACACAGAGGTGGTTCAGCTGAGTGGTAATTAGTTTCCATGAGTTGGTAGGCTTTCTCTGATTTTTGATATTGTTGAACTCAAACATTAGGCCCTGGTGGTCCGATATGATACAAGGGATTATTTCCATTTTTTTTTTTTTGCATCTGTTGATACTTGATTTATGACCAATTATGTGGTCAATTTTAGAGAAAGTTCAATGAGGAGCTGAGAAATATATATATATATTCCTTTGTGTTTGGGTGGAAGCTTTTGTAAATATCTATTAAATCCATTTGCATCATAACCTCTGTTAGACTCCTTATTTCTTTGTTAAGTCCCTGTCTGGTTCACCTATCCAAGGGTGAAAGTGGGGTATTGAAGTCTTTCACTATTAGGGTGTGAGAATTGATGTGGGATTTGAGCTTTATCAGTGTTTCTTTTACATGGGTAGGCACCCTTATATTAGGGGCATAAATATTCAGGATTGAAATATCCCCTTGACCAATTTTTCCTGTGATGAATAAGTAATGACCATCTTGGTCCCTATTAATTGCTTTTAACTTAAAGTCTACTTTGTTAGATATTAGGATGGCAACCCCTGCTTGTTTCTTAGGATCATTTGACTGGAAAATCTTTTCCCAGCCCTTTACTCTAAACCTGTGTCTGTCTTTGTGGTTGAGGTGTGTTTCTTGTATGCAGCAGAAGGATAGTGTGTGTCCTTTTGTAGGTGAGTTGAGTCTATTGATATTAACCGATATTAGTGACCACTGATTGATATTTCCTGCTATTTTTGGGGTAGCTTGTATGTAATTCCTTTCTCTGGGCTTTTCTTGTGTGGGGTCATTGAATGTTTGTGGTTTCATGAGTGTTTCTGGGATCCTTAGGTTGGAATTTTTCCCTCTAATGCTTTCTGAAGGGCCGGATTGGTAGACAGGAATTGTTTCAGTCTGACTTTGTCATGAAATATCTTGTTTACTCTATCTATGGAAGAATTACTACCATTACTCTTCAAACTACTTCACACAGTAGAAACTGAAGGAATATTGCTAAATTCCTTTTATGAGGCCACAATTACCCTAATACCCAAGCCACACAAAGACACAACAAAGAAGGAGAATTACAGACCAATTTCCCTCATGAATATTGATACTAAAATCCTCAACAAAATTTTGGCAAACCATATAGAATATATAAAAAATATCATCCACCATGACCAAGTAGGCTTCATCCCAGAAATGCAGGGAGATGGTTCAACATTCAAAAAACAATAAATGTCATCCATCATATAAACAGACTAAAGGAAAAAAACCACATGATCATATCCTTAGATGCTGAAGAAGCCTTTGACAAAATCCAACACTCCTTTATGATAAAAACTCTGGAGAGATCAGGAATACAGGGAAAATATCTCAGTGTAAGAAAGGCGATTTACATGAAGCCAACAACCAACATCAAACTTAATGGAGAAAAACTCAAAGCAATCCCACTAAAATCAGGAACTAGACAAGGATGTCCTCTCTCCCCTTATCTATTCAATATATTTCTCAAATTTTTTGCTAAAGCAATAAGGGAACAAAAAGAGATTAAGGGGATACAAATTGGAAAAGAAGAAGTAAAACTATCTCTATTTGCAGATGATATGATTGTATACATAAGTGATCCACAAAATTCTACCAGGCAACTTCTACAGCTGATAAACACCTTCAGCAATGTAGCAGGATACAAGATAAACTCAAAGAAATCAGTAGCCCTTCTATACACTAAACATAAAAGGGCTGAAAAAGAAATAAGGGACACATCACCCTTTATAATAGCTGCAAATAGTATTAAATACCTTGGAATAACTATGACCAAAGACGTAACAGATCTATTTGACAAAAATTTTAAATCACTGAAAAAAGAAATTGAAGGGGATATCAGAAAATGGAAAGCTCTCCCATGTTCCTGGATAGGTAAGATCAACATAGTAAAAATGTCCATTCTATCAAAAGCAATCTATAGATTCAATGCACTGCCCATCAAAATCCCAACACAATATTTTACGGACCTTGAAAGAACAATACTCAATTTCATTTGGAATAACAGGAAAGCCAGGATTGCCAAAACAATTTTGCTCAACAAAAGAAACTCAGGAAGCACCACCATCCCTGACTTCAAGTTATACTATAGAGCTACAGTAATAAAAACAGCCTGATACTGGCATAAAAACAGACTTGTGGATCAATGGAATTGAATTAAGGATCCTGGCATTAACCCAAAAACCTATGAACACCTGATCTTCATCAAAGAGGCCCAAAATATTCAATGGAAAAAAGATAGTATCTTTAACAAATGGTGTTGGCATAGATGGTGTGGTAGTGTGTAGAAAAATGCAAACAGATCCAAGCCTGTCACCCTGCACAAAACTCAAATCCAAGTGGATCAGACCTCAACATAAACCCAGCCACTCTGATCTTGATAGAAAGTGGGAAATACACTTCTATGAATTGGTACAGGCAACCACTTCCTAAATATAACACCAGTGGCATAGGCACTAAAATCAACAATCAATAAGTGGAATCTCCTGAACCTGAGAAGCTTCTGTAAAGCCAAGGACACTGTCAATAGGACAAAACAACAGCCTACAGAATGGGAAAAGATTTTCACCAACCCTACAAGTGATAGAGGACTGATCTCTAAAATATATAAAGAACTCAAGAAGCTAGAGCCCAAACCTTGAATAACCCAATCAAAAAATGGGGTTCAGAACTAAAAAGGGAATTCTCAGCAGAAGAATTACAAATGAAAAAGTACTCAACTTCTTTAGCTATCAGAGAAATGCAAGTCAAAACAACTTTGAGATACCACCTGACACCTGTCAGATTGGCTAAGATAAAAGGCACAGATGACAGCCTATGCTGGAGAGGGTGTGGAGCAAGGGGAACACTCCTCCATTGTTGGTGGGAGTATAAACTTGTTCAGCCACTTTGGAATGCAATATGGAGGTTTCTCAGAAAATTGAGAATCAATCTCCCCAAGAATCCAGCAATACCACTTCTGGGTGTATACCCTAAAGATGCACAGTCACCCTCCAAAGGCATTAGCTCAACTATGTTCATAGCAGCATTATTCATAATAGGAAGAACCTAGAAACAATCTAGATGACCCTCAACTGAAGAACGGATTAACAAACTGTGGTACTTCTACACAATGAAGTACTTACTTAGAAGTAAGAAAAAATGATATCCTAAAATTTGCAGGCAAATGGATGGATTTGGACAATATCCTCCTGAACGAGGTATCTCAAATCCAGAAAGACAAGCAGAGAATGTAGTCACTCACTAGTGGACTCTAAACAAAAGAGCAAAAAGCAAAGTATGTCCAAGCTGCAAACCACAAACACTGAACAGCTTGGGCTCTGAAACACCTTGGACTGGCCCCTTGGATCCCACTCCCTCTAGAGGAACACCTGACTCAGTCTTGATGTTGAGGGGAGGAAACTGGATCTGCCAAGAGTGGATGCTGAACTGAGCAATATTGGTCCTTGGGACCTCCTGCCAGTGCTGGGGAGGAATGGGGAGATGTGGAGAAGAGAGAGTGACTGGAGAGGGTGGGAGGGGAAAGGGATCTTGAATAAGGATATACAAGGATAGAAAATGTGACTTTATTCATATTAAAAAAAGAAAATAACAAACAAACAAAAAAAGAAGCACAGATTCAGTACTGTATCTTGCATAATGAGGCCTCATAGTCATGAATAGGGGCCTCAAATCACTGTGTAGCAATAGCTGGGGACATCTCACTGACACTGCACAGACAGAGACATACTTCAGAACAAAAGTACTTATGCCTACATATCCGTTTGCATTACTGAAAATAAAAACCTAGCTGGGGATGCAGCTTAGTGGAAGAACATGAGCTTGGCATCTGTGAATGCCTGCATCCCATCCACCACACAAAATAAAACAGAAGCCTTAATTAAGGGCATGGAAAAACCCTAAGTGATGTTCAAGGCCAAAACTATGGATGAACAGTTAGATAGGAAAGCCTCAGACTGCATCGTACCAAGCAACTAGGATGTTCGGAGCAATTTGAGGATGTTCCAGAAATTAGAATTAAAATGTCTAACAAGAAATAAAATGTTTTGCCAGAGATAAAATCTTAAGAGACTAGATAAGAGAGAGTTTGTCATTAGAAAGGAACTTTTCTCTAAAAGAAAAGAAAAGGATGGTAACTTAAAATCATGAAACAAGCATCAGAAATGAAGAAAGAAGTCGGAAGTTTTTGAATAATAACCAAAGTTTGAACTGTCTGGAGACGTTGGGACTAACTGAGATGCAGTTACTGGTATGTGTACTTTTCCATTTGGGACACATCTGCTTCAGTAAATATATATATATATATATATATATATATATATATATATACACATATGTATATATATAAGCAAATTCCTTTACTAATCTTTTTTTTTTTAAAAAAAAAAAAAAAAAAAAAAAAGGCTTGTAAGGTTTTTAAAGCAGAACCAAAGATAATTAAGATGGGAATGCATTCATCCAGCTTCTCATTTGCTGCTGTCAAGAGTGAAGATGAAGTGCCCTTCAGGGACGCTGCAGATGAGGATGAGCGTGGACGGTAGTCTCAGTTAAGAATGGCAGGAGTAATTTTTTTAAAAATCCAGCGACTTATTTTCTTCACAAACAGGAAGCGCAGTGGTAGATGACTCCCGGCGTTCAGTTGGCCACTATGCAGTGGTAGCAAAAGCCCTGTTTTGGTTTGTTTTTCCCACCACCCTCTTCCTCCATGCTTGGAAGTTGACTTACATGTTCTTGCTGCCTCCATCCCAGGTATTCCCTCTATTATGGAGGCCTGAAAAAGAAAGAAAAAACAACACCCAATCATATTCTTCTTCAGGAAAGCAAAAGACTTTTCATAGGCCAGCACTTTAACTCAGACAAACAGCAGTTCTCTCTGTGGTGAGAGAGGGCAGTGGCTAGCAGTAATGTGTCAGCCAGATAGGCTGTGTCAACCAGAATCAGGCCGTGGTGCAACTGGAGGCTGTAAAGAGCCGAGCCTCCTCCGAGCACATCTCTTATCTCCAGTTAAAACACTGTTCTAATTTGTTTTCCATTGCTGTGATAAACACTATGACCAAAAGCAACTTGGGGGTGGGTTGGGGGTTACTTGATTTACAGTTCAGTCCCTCATCAAGGAGAGCCTAGGCAGGAGGGGCTCAAGGAAGGAGCTTGAAGCAGAAGTCATGGACAAGCACTGCTTACTGGCTTGCTCTCAGTGTCCATCGTTCTTATGCAGCCCAGGCCGATCTGCCTAGGGATTGATTGTGCCATTTATGGTGGGCTGAACCATCCTGTGTCAATTAGCTATCAAGAAAATGCTCCGCAGACTTGCACACAGGCCAGTTTGATGGAGCGAGCTCTTCCACTGAGGCTACCTCTTTTGAGGAGTGTCAAATTGGCAACCAAGATTAGCCTTGGTGGCCACCATCCATACGCCTTACATTTTGCTCTGAATTGTCAGTTGACCTTAATAGTTATGCTGTTAATTGCACTAATCAATATGTTAATCCTAAGAAATCCCCATTTATCATTATCATTATTTTTGTGACTGTAAAATAAGAATAATATTTAGTCCCTGTAGCATAGATGCAGACACCAAGGGGTTAGGATCCATACCCAGATGAGGCTGGGGCTAGGGCTGGTGCATGTTGGATGCTGTGTGTGCCTATGTGGTGCTCTACTTAGTCCCTGGTCCTCCAAGTTGTCACAGTTTCTAAGACTGTGGAAGAAGTTGAATTCTTTATGCTGCTTCAGCTTCTCAAGTACATGACTAATACTCAGAAGAATTATTAAGAGGCATCTTCATTTTTCATTGCACCTACGTGCTGGGTCTGTGACACAATTAATTCATTTATTGTGGATGCATTAGAACACACCACACCATCTTGACCTCCGCCTATTATTATAATTATCACCCTCCTGAAAGCGCTGTTTGATTACACTTGGAGGGAACTACTTGAAATAGCATTTCTTCTCATCTATGTGGCTGAAAATACCCACACTCGGGCTTGACGACAGTCACTCAGGAGTGGTCCTTGTCTTTAGACGATGTCCAACTGACCTTTCTCTTCACCTTCCTGCCATCCCCTCCCCGCACCTTCCACTGTGTGCAGCCCTGCATGACCCAAACCAGTTTCTTCTCTCTGAGGCCTCAAGGGCTTCGTTTTAACAAACACAGATCAATCAATAAATGCGTTTGTCAGGGGTGGGATTGCTGGCAGGCACTGCACAGCAAACGTTAGTAGTTTCCCCATGGCCTCTCCCTGCTCTTCCTTCTAAATCTGCATTATTTGTTTCTGTTTTCCTCGGGTTACCGTGCTGAACAAACCCTCATTCCAATGTGCATTTATCCAGTTGACTGGTCCAAATACAGGTGGAAACTTGTATCTCGAAAATGATTTTAGCCTAATTGTGTGAAATCAAGCACTTTGTTCTTCTGCATTCTCCAAGCAGCAGTCAGATGCTTCTGCTTGGATCTTATGAAAAGTTCCTGGTGACATTTAATTTTCCCCTTATGTACTCCATTCTGTAATGTAGAGCCGTGCTTCAGGAAGGCTCACCGTAACTCAGGTCAAGGATGGACAGTGGCTGGCTGGCTTATAGCCAGTCCCTTGGATGTGTCCACTTCCCTTTTCTGGGCATTCCCCTCTGTCCTGTCTTCTTATGCTGCACATGATGTTGGTGTAATCCACTGTGGTTCAGTGAGAAGAGGCACAAATCAGAAATAAAAGGAAGTTCAATAGAATATATTTCAATAATGAAATAGGAAAGTTTTGTAAGCTGCAAAGAAAATGTATTGGCATGGACTCACTGCACGGCTGCCTGTGGACTGCTTGCCAAGCGCCCATCTCCTAGATGCAGCGGAGCTCAGAACACCACAGTTGGGGCTTCTGTGCTAGAAGCGGTCTGTGGGGGTCCACCCTGAGTCCGCTGTGTATTCGTCCTCGCTAAAGGCTCCACAACCCAGAGCTTGGTAGCAAAACTTCTCTTTATAAAGAACGGTGGAGTATTTTCTCTCCAGATGCAAAACCATTTATTTTCAAATTGGAACCTGGGATTTCAAATGTTTTGTTTACTGTTTTGTAGCAGGTGTCTACATTTCTAGAGAGTTAACAGGCAGCTTTCACCCACTCAACTGTCTAAGGACCACCTATACAGAGGGCTGCTGGCTCTCTTTTCCTCCCCTCCCCTCCCCTTCTTTCCCCTTCTCCTCCTCTCTCTCTCTCTCTCTCTCTCTCTCTCTCTCTCTCTCTCTCTCTCTCTCTCTCTCTCTCTCTCTCTCTCCTCTCGCTCTCTCTGTATGTGCTGGCCTTTACCAGTAAGGGGACCACTGCAGACCCAATGGCTATTGGGTTGTGGACCCCTTTGCCATTGTGGCCCCCTTCACCAGTGTCCTTCACTGATGGGGATGAGGATGGTCACCTGTTCTTGTTTGTGGTCCCTAGCCCTATTTGGAGAGGGCACCTCTGGACAAATCTTCAGGGTTGGCTAAAATGTCATGCATTTCTGTTGCCCTGTATTCTTCACACTGCCTTGTTCTCTTGACCCAGAGACAGAGAAGATAGTCCTCGAGGCAGGGAACGGATTACCATCCTGGAAGTTCAATGACCAGCTCTTTCCATGCGATGTATGTGGGAAAGTGTTTGGCCGACAGCAGACCTTGTCTCGACATCTCTCGCTGCACACAGGTGAGTGGAAAACACAGCTCCCTAGCCTCCCAGCGCCCTCCCAGACCGCTTTGCTAGCAAGAAGCTGAGGTTCTCTAAGAGAATTATTCAGGAATGGTGGAAAGTTAGCCGATTCTAACCATTCCAGGCTGTGTAACTGACACCCCGGAAATGCGTTTCCATATTGAAAAGCCTCATTGAATTCCCAGAGGAACTAATGAAAAAGAGATACATTTAAGTACCTCTAGGTCAACTCCTGAACTCTATGAAGAATGGATTCATATCCTCCTAACGTTTAGAAGCTGGGGCTGAGCCTCACCTACTTAGTTTCAACATTTTTTTGTTATGAGAAGATTTTAATTTAGATTTAAGTGTAAGTGCTAATATAGATTTAAGTGCTCACTGTGCTAAGTGTGAGGTAGGCTTATGTAAGAGCAGGTGTTCACAGCCAAAGTGTGTGAGATCTTAAGAGACACTCCTGTTTCATCTCGTGGCCGCAGGCACGGTGGGGTGGGGAGCATATTGTGGTGGAGAGATAGCTTCTGTCTCTGTTTACCTGTGACAATGGACAGCAAATGGTCGGCTCCAAGGCTCAAAGCAAGGAGGGAAAGCAAATTAACAAGTCAAGCAAGAGACTTTATCAGTGAGCACTGGGAAGGTGCAGAAGTCAGCGCTGCAGTGTGGCTCAGTGGCAGAGCACATACATTGAGGCTGTCATTCTGTCCCCAGCACCAAAGTTTTGAAAACACCAACTGTGTTGAAAGCCTGACATTAAGTCAGGCTTTAAAGGCATCTAGATGATATACCAGTATGATAGAGCCAGGCATACTGAAACGTTCCTGTAATATCAGAGCTGTCAATATGATAGAGCCAGGTGTGCGGAAATATGCCTGTGCTCTCAGCATTTGGGAGGCTAGTTTGAGGTCAGCATGGGGTATGGACCTTGATTCATATACATGTTCAAAGTAAAAGTTTTTGAACAACTATGCGAAAATAAAAGCAAAGACAATATTAATAAGGCAAGGTTAATTTTGACCTTCTTATCTTTTTAAATCCACCAAATTGAAATTTTACCCAAATTCCAATTTTATCATATATTAGACAGAAAGCGATAACATGCTTATAAGAAGTGAGGATTTTGAGGCCTCGTTTTTAAGCATACCTAAATGAAATTTCAAGAGACCAATTAAGAGGATAGATAAAATTTCCTATTTAATTAGGATCAATTTTTAAAAAGAAATGCAAGTATCAGGTATCTAAAGGGAATGGGATCCCTCTATACATACAGCCAGGACAGCAGGAGCCCAGGTTAGCACAGGGCATAGGAGCCAACGGAGCCAGTGAAGAACATCTAGATCTGGACTGCTTTCTGGTCCTGAGTAAGGGAAGCAGTCCACTCTGAGATGGGAAAGAAGGAGAGAGCTGACCAGGGAGGACACTGGAGAGTTTTGGAGGCAGGTATGATGGTGGTGCGCATCTTTAATCCCAGCACTTGGGAGGCAGAAGCAGAGGCAGGTGTGTTGACAGAGAGAGAATTATTGGACTTTAAGGCATCTCATGATTTTTTTTTTCTTCAGCATAGAAGTTAGCTGATAGAAAACTAAGCAAAATTACCAAGGTAGTACTGAGACAAGAATGTGAATAAATCCATTACAAAGGAAAATTTGGAAAGCTGGTGAAGGAAATAAATATATAATAAAGATATTGGGCAGATTTTCCCAGGTAGTTCTTACTCATGAGAAAAGGAAATCTCCGTGTTAGGGACCTTCGAGGCAGACAGAAAGATGAACCCCTCCCCCATCCATTTTACAGAAGTGAACCTTAGTGATGAAACCCAGGGCCTCATCTCTCCACGCCAAGGCGGAAACTCTAAAACACGCTTCCCGCACTTGAGGCCCAGCCTTGTGCTTGCGCTGTCAGATAGGGGTGGAGGGGCACCAGGACTATCATGATGGGAACAGTTTTACCCCACATTTTTCCTGGTGAAGAAAATGAAAAAAAGTATTTTCAAGCCAAAGCCAGACATCAGGATAGAAAATGAGGTTGTTCTTGCTACTTGTTCATCTTCTGGGGAAGCAGGGCTACTCCGGGGACATATTCATGTGATTAATCAAATGAATTCAGAACACCATTCTGGAATCGTTCCTGAAACCCTAGTCAGCTTCATGAGCCAATTTCCATTAACAAATTAATTGAGATTTTTAAATTTTATTTACATAAATGAAAATTTCCAATTAAATTATTTTATACAAATCATTTTCCCCCCTTAATTTTATTAGTTTTTTCTTTTTAGGCTGGCCTAGGCCTGGAGCTGAGGGAAAATGATAGACCTCTTAGGCTCCAGTTTTATCAGGGTTTATTTTCTTAGCTTATCTCATTGCCTGACCAAGAGTGACGAAAAGGGCACACTCATGTGCACACTCACACTGCAAACACACCCCATCACAGAGAGGGATGTGGGATGACACAAACGGCACACTCATGTCCACACTCACACTGCAAACACACCCCATCACAGGGATGTGGGATGACACAAAGGGCACACTCATGTGCACACTGCAAACACACCCCATCACAGAGAGGGATGTAGGATGACACAAATGGCACACTCATGTGCACACTGCAAACACACCCCATCACAGAGAGGGATGTGGGATGACA